>JAPYYV010012526.1:0-17007 GCA_030522625.1 Copidosoma aretas | reverse complement strand
ACGGGCCGCCCCGCCCCCCCCCGGGCGGCCCCGGCGGGGGGAAAACCCCCCCCCCCCCCCCCCCCCATTTTTTAACATCCGTCGAGGCTTCCTTCCCTTACATTGCTCTTTGGGCGCTAAGCCGACCCGAGGGGGAACTGCTCCGACGACGAGAGCGCGGGTACAACACAAACCCCGACGGCGAGCCTCTCCTCCCTCTCGCGCCGGCCGAGAGAGCGAGCAGCCTCCGCCAAGGCCGCCGCCCCGCGCGTCACACGCGGGGTACAAGTACGCAACGCTGGCGCGCGACACCCGGCCCGCGGTCTCGCCGGCGCAGCGGCTATGCTCGACCTCGGAGTCCGCGGGTTCAATGCTGGCGCATCGTTCGCGGTACCGCGACGGTACAGCGAGCCGGGCTCGCCGGGATACATTTTTCGACGCCCCCCACGGGTCGTCCCCTCGTCCTTGCTCGTACGGAGAGGCTCTTTCTCTGACGGGTGTATTTCGTGTTATGGCGACGACGACGATCCAACTTACGTCGGGTTTCCCCGGGCTAATAGGTTCATCGGGCTCTGTTTCGGACTTACGAGCCCATCAGCGTCGACGAGGCTTGTAGCCGCGAGGTTTTGACAGTTCGCGATATCCCCAGGTAGAGGATCTTGCGGGGTCTGATTTTAATGCCGGATCGGATTTCGCCACGCGTGGCACTGTAGCTGCTACCCGGTATACGTGTTATAATAGCGTCAGGCCTCGTCTTGAAAAAAAAAAAAAAAAAAAAGAACAAAAAAAAAAAAAAAGGAAAAAAAGATGCGTCACACGGGAGAGAAAGATTTACGCGAGTCACGTTCCGCCCGAGCCGTTACAATCGCACCGCGTACCTGTACGTTACATACACATACCCGTGCCCTATAATCGGCTTTTGGTGTCCATTCCTCGCCCAAAAGCGCACGCGCTGATTTGCAATTCTGATTCTTCGTTTTGTTTTGCGGGTACTACGGACTTTTATTTTCGCTCGGATTTGCATGTGCAGTTATGTGGGCGAAAGGTAAAGCTTCCTTACATTTGCGGTAGAACAGCGACACCTGACGGTGAGTTCTTTAACTTTTGGAGAGCGCTCGGGAGGGATTATATTTGGGGGGGGGGGGATTTTGTGCTTTGGTGTCGCTCTTTTTTTTGTGGAGCGCAAATGTGTGATTACCTTATGGTTATCGGCCGATGAGATAAAACTTTTTCAACGGAGATTGTTGTATGGAAAATCAAAAGTTTCGATATGGTGCTTGAGAGAAAGAAAAGGGCTTACCCTTGCGCCAAGAAAGCGGGCTTCCAGCAATTCCTGCTTCCTGGGGTCCAGGGTGGCCTGAAACTGCTCCATCTTGACGCCAGCGCCTGCAACAGCCGAACAAAAGTACCGCTTGAAAAGCTGCCGTGCACTTGTCGTCCTATACATATATACGTATCGTGTTGTATACACACACACACACAGACAGTATATAGGTAGCAAGCACATCCTCTCCCGAGCCGTCATTTGCTCTTTCTCTCGCTCGATAATTCACTTGGGCGCTCTGCTGCTTCTGCAAAGCAAAGCGCCGCTGTGTAATCGACCGATGTTGAAACAGCCGAGGCATTTTCACGTTTTCGTCCGTCTTCGCGAATTCGCGGCTCGCCACCGCCGCCGCCGCCGCCGCCGCCGCCGCCGCTGCTGCTGCGAGTACTTACTTACCTACCTACCTACCAACTTTTTTGCTGCTTGCTTTTTTCCCATTTCAGCCTCGATTAATTTTTCATGGGCTCGAACATTGTTGCGTGTTTTACATTTATTATTGATGTTAAATTTATCAGAGATATTTTTTCATCAAAGTTTCAAAGCAATTAATTAATTCCTGTTTTTTTTTTATTGGTTAATAATATATTTGTATCATCCGACCGCGCTTTAATATTATAATCTTCGATAACAATAGGATAAATTTAATGTTCTTTTTCTCGACGTAAATTAGCTTTTAATTTTTAACAACATGTCGGAAAAGAAATAGGCGGTGAGGGGGCACTATGCATGACCATCGCGTTTATCGAGCGGAAGGTAACAAATATGCGGAACGGACGCGTTCTGGAACTGCTCCAGAAATCGAGCACATATAGTACGTATAGATATGACGCAAACGATCGACGACGGAACTTAATTTGCGGGCCGCGTAACGTGAATAAATATGTTTTTCAGCAGCAACGATTTCCGAGCTAGAGTTGAGTGACATCACTGACGTGTTCGCGAGGCGCGACGACCAGAGTAACAGCGCCGATAAGGTAGATCGAGGAATTTCGATTTGAATTGTCTACTTTGCGATGTTGAAACTTTACCAGGGTACGTTACTAACACTCGGAGCCAACTTTCTAAATTTCCTAACCAGAATATGAACAAAAAGCTCGAACGATAGGGTTCGAGAATATTTTTGTTTTTTTTTTCAGGAGGTGGAAATGATTCAATGTACCAGTTACCGTCATTCGCAACAATTTTCTGTCATCATCAGGCGATACGCATTTTACACTATACTCGTTCAAAATCATCAACCTGCATACAGTGTCCAATGCCCGCGGGAGGGGGCCAGTGACTCACGCGCTAAGTTTGGAAATTCCTACCCCCCTCGAAACGTCAGCTCTCTCTCTCCGACGACAAGTTTCCAACCGGATCCTCCTCGAAAGCCAAAAAGCAAACACAGCCCTCGGAAAGTCCCCGGACCAACCGCAGCCCGTACAATATCGTCCTGCACCGGGCGCCGAATCTCTGCGGACACGGGAGCGGTCGAAAATAAGCAGCGGAGTACCCCCCGTCCGCCGCGATCGATCCTACAGATTGGCACAGCAACACCCCGCGCGCCCTATTAGAGCCCCCGACGGAGGGACGGACGCGCGGAAAAGTAGGCCGCCGGGGGGTCCCCCGCCCCTTGACGCGCGAGAACCGCGTGTCGCGCAGCCCCGATGGCGGGGTGTACGGACCGCAGCGGGTTGGGCGTCGAATCTTCGTTGATCGATGTTCGATCGAACGCTCGTTCGTTTTACTTCTCCCGTTCCGAGTTGTTGAGCGGCGGAGAGCGATCGATTGGATGAAGCTGAATCCAGCAGCCAAATCGTAGCAACCGGTACCATCATACGCCAAATTCTACTTTGGGTACCCTCAAAAAAAAAAAAGCCATGTACCCCTTTAATTGCCTAAATTAGGAGGGTACCTGGTCTTGTTTTAAGGGTACCTAAAGTAGCATCTGCACATGGTATTTGACGGAACCGCTGGTACGATATGGCTGCTAGATTCAGCTTTATATCGATTGGACCATCGTTGGCCAAACGGTAGTAATAATTTTTGCACACTCGGAGGGCTTCTCGCTCGCGTCGGCTCGAGGGGAGGCGGAAAAGGGCGCTCGAAGACGACGCGGGCTCGTTAAAAGTCACAATAATTAGATTCAAAAGGTTTTCACGGAGATTGCAGTCGAGTTGATGAGTGCAGGAATACTCGCGACTGATGCTCTTCACGTACGCGTGTACTATCGACTAACGCGGTAAAACGCGGGACGCGCAAGTTTGTAATACGGAACAAGAACTTGCAACGGTACATCCGAATCGATCAGGACAGCGTATGGCTGGAACATAATGTGGAGTCGGAAAATGGAAAAAAAAGGTAAATGGTAAGAAGCGTACGAGTTTTCGAGACATTACATGCCCCGCACAACAAAAATCTGCATCGCTGCTGCAGTAGCACCGCACGCACGCGCCTTTTGTCCTCTGCTGCTGCTGCTGCTTATTGTTGCAAGCGCATGTATACATATATCCATATGATATTGTATTGTATACCTCGCGCGCGCTACAATATAAATATACACCGTTATAGGCACGGGAATAATATATTTTCCTTCCGGTTTCCCTTCGGTTCCGAGCACCTGCGCTTAACAGAAAATTCGGCCCTTCTCGTAGTAAAAGCCATGTAAGTTGGGGCGGAATTTTTCAGAAAAACTTTCCATGTTTCTCACCAAAGGAGGCTAGTAAGAAATCCGGGGTGAATACAAAAATAATTGTTCTTGTCTCTGTGAGAGGAGCGATCACTTTATGACTCGTGATCGCAAAAGGAGGATGGAGGATCATTAATTTATTTGCCAATGGACATAATAAGAAGTTTTGCGTGTTTAAAATTTTTTACTCCGAAAGCCGCGATAGGTCCAAGCAGATATTGTTGTATACGAATAAAGTAACGAGGGCAACATAAAAAACCAGTACCAACAGTGCCAAATGGTTAATCAAAAGTATCTGTATGCAGTATACCCTGTACACGAGCGAGATTGAAATTCGAGCGATTATATTTTGCTCGACCGGGATTGGTCGTCGGCCGGCGCATACACATATATGTAATGCATGTATCTTTTACCAACACGAAAGAAAAAGAAAATGGAGGAAACGGAACTTGACTGCGGCTTTCGCTTGCCTATATGGAGCTATGTACCAGCTGTACCAGCTCGCTACTGCTATACAGTACTCGGGAGAGATGCAACGAATATAAGCCCCGACGACGACTTACGTGTTTTCCGACATCATAGGTATGGCCGAGAAATCATGTGAGCCGGGAGTTAATGCACCTGTATAATAATATGTGTGCAGACGCGGGTGATTATTATACCAGGAGAGAAAAACGTCGAATGCGAAATGGATAATTTTGCATACTTTGCGAATGATTTTTCATCCTACGATCGTTGTCGCTGTTTTTTTCAATTTTAAATGTTTTTGGAAAAAAAATGCCAGAAACCAATGTAATCAACGCGACCGAATCGAATGAAACTTTGGGTCCAAGGAACAAGTCATCAAATGATGATGAATTTTTCAACACGACTCGACAACCTATTATTATTATGATCATTGTTATTATTTCGAGCAGTCGTAGAAATCGCAAGAAATACATGTATGTCATCACCTACACAATACTTACATGAACTAATACAAACGACAGAAACAAGAGAGAGAGAGAGAGAGAGAGAGAGAGAGAGAGAGTCGAAGAGGTGGCGGGTGGCGGAGGAGGAGGGCGATATCGTACACATTGTGAGCATATATGGGTAAGACTGCCGAGAGCAAGATGGCTTTTACCTTGAACGCCAGCAGCAGGAGAGGCATATATTATATACACAACAGGCGCAACGCCGCGTAAGTATATACTATATATAGGCGTTGCCTGCTGCTTCCGATGGCTGATGCACATCATTTTCGAACTTTGACAATGCTATATGAATTACGACGCATCTGAAGCACTGCACGGGCGCATTATTTCATTTTCTTTTTCGCTTCACAGCAGCAGCAGCAGCAGCAGCAGCAGCAGCAGCAGCAGCAGCAGCAGAGGCGTCCAAGCGCAGGGAAGAAAAGAGACACATAAGCACCGAGTAGTAGAAGAACGTGGACTTTTATAAATAGATCGGAAATAATGCGACCTCAGAGAATTCGTGTGTGTGTGATGCATACATACATATACGCGGCGGGACTCTCTCGGGTGTGTGTATTATACACAGTGGACGGACTCTCGACTCGACAAGACACCTTTCTTTTTTTATCCTTTCCCTCAGCGGCGCAGGAGATCGCGGATGATTATTTTGCGATGGATAAGGCTGATCGTTATAATTTTAGAAAACTTTTTTTTTCTTTTCTTTTTTTTTTTTTTGGAGGATGCTGGTATGCTTTAGATGATTTCTATACGTGCAGATGAATAATTTGATGTCTTGTAAATAATTATGAATTTCGATCCATTTTGTACGGATCACTAACACGATTATAATTATTTACGGACGCTCGCATTCGTTGTACGTTATTTGTTCAGCCGTTTAAGGTAAATCTATTAACACTATTAAAAATAAATGTATAAAAAATGTAATTATGACACTCCCAACGAGCTCGTTATTTTACGATTATTACCTAATAATCTTTGAAACGGTCGTGCAACATTCAACTTTAAATTACAAGTGACTACAGAAAAACATCAGAGCTTCTAGAATTTTTGAAAAACGATGTAAAGCTAAAACGATTTTTTGTGAAACAATTGAATTACCTTCCAAATCTTTTTGTGAACTATTTTGGAATAGTTTCTGAGAAGTAAAGTAGGTTTTTAAAATGTGCTTATCATAAAAATGATGATTTCAGAAACTGGGCTTGTAATTTTATCCAGATAACTAATTTTATGACTCATTTCACAACACTTTACAGAATAACAAATGCACACCTCACTAAACTCAACAGAGCACCAGACGCTTTAATTTTCTCTGCCAGTTGCAACAATACAATAAGTACACATAATCAACAATGAAGAACATTTAAAAAACTTACCACCACCTGAATTCCAACAATTGTCAGTCATCCCTGTTTGCCCATCTGAACTCTTGGCACTTGGTTCAACAACACTGATTGTTTGAGTCTGTTCTTATCAAATCACAAAACACGATTGTCTATGGCAGAGTCTCCTGGTCGATATGCACTAGTAACCAACAGACCAGGTGTGTCCATCATTTTCCACTGGAGAGCCAGAGAGCAGATTGCGCTCCAGGTATCCAATGGTCTTGGGCCACAGTATCAGTGTTCCTCTAGCCCCTCGCCTTGCACACAAGACTCACTCGGATTCAAACTGAAATCGGAGAAAAGATACAAAATCCCGATTAAAATCTTTATGAGCCAGAGTTAAATCTTGATGTATGTATGTACATACAATGGCTGTCTCGCAATCTTAATCACGGTCATTTAAATATGAATGAAAAAAAAAAAAAAAAAAAAAAAAAAAAAAAAAAAAAAAAAAAAAAAAAAAAAAAAAAAAAAAAAAAAAAAAAAAAAAAAAAAAAAAAAAAAGGAAAGCCGCCGCATGAGTATTACAGCGAAACGAAGTTGGAGCAAAGTTATCGAAAACTAGGCAGACTTCGTTCGGCCTGCGATAATCATGATGGCTACGTGTGTGTATAAAAAAGGCGAGCGTCGAGAGAGCACGAATTAACGAAACGGTGGGGTAAGTACCTGTTCCGTGTGTAAGTATGTGCAGCGGAAAAAATATGAGCAGCAAAGCAGTCCGTGTCCCGTACGTCCTCCTTTTCCTGGGCGCAACTAAGTCTTCCACGGGATGCCCCCTAGCTTCCAACCATTCGACCTCTTCGTCACGGCTGAAGTGCTGCACTAGTGTCTACAATACTTACTCGAATAAAAAAATCAAACGACGGTGCTCCCGGGTTTTAAGGTTAGGCGAGAGATTTTCTTGACTAGACGACACGGACAAACATGCACGCGCATACATACACACACATCACTTCTGCACAGCTGCAGCAGCTGCAGCCACTGTGTCGATGTGGAAGTTAGTCACTTGGCGCTCAATTAAACGCGATTAAATGATGATGATGGAAGGTATTACTTGGTCGGCGGCGGGCAGCACTATAATATCCTCCGCTTGATTGTTTTTCGAACTGAAAATCGTCGAGGCGTAATGTGAGATGATACTAACTTAATTGGATGGTTTTTCGAACTGGACGGTGCCGTCGAGCGGTCGACCAAACTAATCCGCGACACACTTCACTCTCTCTCTCTCTCTAGTATTTTCTAATTTCTCCCCGAGTGAAAAAATGTTCGAACTGATGCGATGCGAGCATGCGAGCTGGTTGTTCGACATTTTTGAAATATCACTATAGGTACAGCCGATCGTCTGCAACTTTAAGACCGCGACCTTCGATGTTAACTTTTATTGGGCAGTGGGCACGGGGTAAGCAGTTACACCGGCGGCGAATCGAAATATTGCCAGTTTTATTTTTCTTGAAGGGAGAAACACTTCTTATACTTCGCGAAGATGTATCGATAATGGAAATGGAGTATGAGGCGAAAGTGGTGAGGAGTGTGAGGACTGAGTGAGGAAGCAGAAGAGGTTGCGGTTCGGGGGCGGGGAAGTTGTGTGTGAAAGGCAGATTAGTGAGTGTCACAGAGCACACTATACAAGTATACAGGTCTTATATACTTATATTTACGGCAAAGTTGTTGTACAACTAGCAGTTGTTTACTTTCATATACTTATGGGTACGTTTTATAAACAGAAGCCGCTGTCAAATCGTAATTAAATACGTGCTTATTGTATAAAGACATGTAAACATACAATTTTTATATTTTATGCAAACCTATTTTAATGTTGTGTAAACATACAATGTTTACGTTTTTGTGTAAACACGATATGTATTAAAAATCACAAAATTTTGTGCGCACGCAAGTCAACTTTTATTTTATATTTTCAAATTACCAACCCTTAATTTTTGTCCAGTCTAATAGTAAACTTTCTGTTGAAGAAGGCAAAAGCAATACTGCAGATGAAAAATTTAATTTTTTGGCGCAAAGAGTTTTCAGAATCAAAATGATGCATATATATACATGAACAACTGCACACCTATAACCGATTATGCGATCCACTTCCGAATTCCGAACTCTGCAAGGGCGCGCGGCGACAGCAAGCATGCAGGAATTAGTTGATTCTGCATTACCGGCTAAGCTTATACTTATATTGTTGTTCTTGTTGTCATCTTGTTGATCTTGTCATGCTGTGTCCTGAGGAGATAGAGAAATGTATATTTGTACATGGGTCATTTCACGAAAAATACCGTGATATGTATTAACGCTATGAATAGAAAAATCACCGAGATCCCACAGTTGAACAAAAAAATTATTTAATACCTTCAAAAAAAATATTCAGAAATTCATCGAACAAATACGTATTAAAATATATTTTTCTACAACGGAAAAAGAGCATTCGCCACTAATGTGTGCATACTGTGCATCCGGCTAGAGCGATCACAACGGTCTCCTCGGTCTGGAGAGATGCACATTATTGACGAACACTGATACTATAAATATCTTGGTTGATGGGGCCCGTGATTTTTTTTCAAATTCTATTGTATTTGAAGTTCATTACAATTTTTTTACGTAACTCTACTGAGCGTACTTAAAATATTAAATATCTTGCATACTTCTAGATGTAACTTGGTAATATTTCGTGTATCAGATCGTAAAAATAATTTTGTTTTTTTCAAATATACTAGTACTTATTTTTAGGCACGATAGTACCACATCAAAATAAAAATTTGTCTCGACACATGTTTAAAAGGTCTATATTTATTGTAGAACAATTTTGTATGGAAAAGAAGTACACGTGAACATCTATTTCAAAAATTTACAACTAACTAAATTAAAAATATAGGTGGTAGATTGATTTTTTTTCATATCACAATCTGATGGTTTTAATTTGTATGAAAATAATTGTATCGTTGTATGTCATTTTTATCAGCCACAAGTTTTGAAACTTCGTAAAAAAAAAAAAAACAATTCGATTAGAATCGTTTGTTCGTTGAGTGTCGTGAATTTGGAAAAAAAATAATCAATGAAAAATTTCAGTGAAAAAGTACTTATTGTTTACACAAAAGTAATATGCTTTTGGAAACAAAAAAATTTAACCGCACGGTTATAAGCACAAATCATTTGTAATTAATGAACGATCCCATGAGTAAAAAACGATAGAATTCGAACGCAAAAAGCTCTTCGATCTTGAAAAAAAAAAACTATTTACCTTTTTTGTTTGACAAAAGAAATATTTTCGTATTTTAAGTCGATTGAAGACTTATGTTCTCAGCCGAATATTTATAGCATAGAGGTATAAGAAGATTCTTATACCGCTATGATATTTGGACCAATAAATTATTGTATACAAAGGTAATTTAATAAAACTAATATTGTAACCTTCATCTAGTGCCTCTGATTTTCAGTTTTATTAAATTACCTTTATATTCAATAAGTTATTGGTCCAAATATTAGGCTCAGAACATGAGTCTTCGATCCCCTTAACAGTTGAAAAAGGCTTTTTAAAAAGTCTCAAAATAAATTTACAAAAAACACAAATAAACAGGAGTTTGTGTGAAAAAATTAAATTTTTTCTAAGATTCACCGGATTTACCCATGATTTATAAATAATTTTAATTGTAAGGTGAGCATGAATTATCTTTTCTTGATTGATGGATTGATTGCACTTTTATAAGAGATTCGAATGGCTTTTGGAAAATCATTTTAATATGGATAGTTTCGATTGGACTTTAGTTAACAAAAAAACATTGAGACACATTAATTTTATTAAAAATTATAGCTATCATCGATGCAATTATAACAAAAATATGAATAAAGTGTCTAGTACAAGTATGTCTAATTCTGTAAAAAATTGAAATATCAACCTGAAAAAGAAACGTAGCACAAGTTATATTTGGAAATTTGGAAAAGACTTTTCCGTCAAGGAGTCACAATAAGTGACTTATATACGCCGGTTGACTTTCAACCCGGAACACACATATTTTCTCACAAATAAAATACTACGAATTATAAAAATATTCTCCACACACGAAACATAGAGATTATGATTACTCGTTCTTCATGAATAGCATTTCAATTATCTTTAAATTTATCGCTATTAAAATTAACAAAATGGAAAAGGATTTTGCGAGGTAATAAATTTTTCTTTAATTTTATCAATAGTTTATTTTTTTAAACAATTTAAGAAATTGTCAGCTGTATACGTACTTGCAATTTCGTTTGTCACAACTCAAACTTACAATCATATCGTATTTTACTGTAAATATTTTACTTAATGTTCCCCAACTAATTACTAAATAACATTTTTCCAAAATTTTTAAGTTTTACGACACTGCATTTCTATATAATTTTGTACTAATAAATCCACTGATACAACATGAAAATTTATTATCAACGACGAACATTCAGTAAAAAATGATATTTTTGTTCTGAGTGGAACTCAACAAGTACTAAGGTCACCAATATAGGAATATGATCCCTATTATACTTTTTACCTCAAACAAATATTAAGTAGGCAAAATTCCTCTTCAAAGTCTTGGGAGCAAAGGATCCTTTTTATTGATTAAAAATTTCGTACATGCCCAAAAATATTTTACCATTACTGGTTTTAAAAGGTTTTGGAGTATTTTATTTTGATTCAACAATGATTCTGGTAAATCTCAATAATGTAACGTCTGTCATAAGTCTATCATCAATGGTTGAACAACTTTTTTGTTTTATTCTCACTCATTAACGCAAACATGGACTACCTTTCATTCATTTTAAATTTTAATATTTATTTACAAAAATGATTGGATCTTATTTAAGATAAAATCGTTGTCTTTATAAAGCATTTAAAAATAAAGAATAAAGAAAACTTAATCTTACAACATGTACAGATCTTACTTGATAAACAAAAAAATGTTTAAAACTAAATAAGTAAAGCCGAGTATCACATAAAAAACCATTCCTGCTTATATTAAATCAATGTGCATCTTCATGTTCCTGAATGAGTTTATAACTTCAAAAATTATAGTTATCTTTGATATTTCTTATACAAGTAAAAAACTATCGAGAATTTTTTTAAGTTTAATTGTACCACTGTACATTTATCTAGGCTTATATTATAAAATGTTTTCATAGCATTACACACTTTTATTTGTAGCAAATAATTTTTGCTTTTTTTTCTACATAAATTACTATACATACTAAACTACCCTGATTCACGCGCCTACAGTAAATAATACTCCTACCCCTCATTTTATAGCGTGCTCGAGTGTAACATAAATGTTACGCAGTATAAATTAACGTAATTGAGTGACATGAAAAAAACGACGAAAGATCTTCAATTTATGTCATGGTTGGTCAGCATTAATACTTATTAGTTACAAGGAATGATTCATTATATTATTTAGAGTTAAACAATAAATATTAAAACTTACGGATCTTACTCTAAATAAAAATTCCGTCTCATCTGCATAAATTACTGACTGCCAATGCACAGGAGAGACTGCCATAAAAACTTTTTTTTGTACAATTCCATGCTAGTTAAAAATTTTTTTCTTCTCTTTTTTACTTTTTAATCTTAAAAATAATTCGATTGATTGTAATTCTGTTTTAGTTAAATATAAAACCAACTGAAACTAAATCCACAATTTGATTTAAAATTAAATTAATTTTCTATACTTTAAAAAATAATTTAGTAGAAAAACTAAGTATTAATTTTGGATTCCAAAATGCATTACAAAGGTGAATAGCTATCATTTATTATTTAATATTGTCCGTGTGAGTATAGACTTATGATACATATACAATTATATGCATGTATATGTTTTTATGTTCTTAAACTATATGTAAAATACATATTCCTTCTCATACGCAAAACTTTTTCTGGAGACGTGGTTTTTCGCTATTTTTTGGACACTTCTTACATTTGAATGTATTAAACACATATAATCTTGTTCTTTTATCGAAGAAGAGCACATTCTATAAAATGAGGGTCTTTATAACTATATGCACATTACTTCCCCATCGAAACTTTGGCTCTATAAAAAATTTATCGAAGCCTTTTCGCGTTTCTAAAACGTTTTAATTTTTTTATTTGTTTCTTTATTTACTCTGCATCAACATTTACATAAGTACAAAATAACGATTTTCACAATTTCAAGATAAACGAAAAGTATAAAAAAGTTTATAAAAAAATGAAAAAAGTAAAAAAAAAAATGTTCATAGAAGGTAAAAACAATGAAAAAAAACAGTGCAAAGCGAAAATCGTTTTTCAATAGATTTATATAATAGATTTATATGGATTGTATCAAAGAGTACTCGTACCATATATTGTTCCAAATATGTTAAAACTCGTAGATATGTATATTAAAGCAAGTTTGCCTTCAAACTTGAAAAAAAAAATTCTTGATTTCCCGTCAGATGATGATTAACTATTTTACAATGGAAGAAAAAAAACAACAACAAAAAACTGTAAAACTTCATTTACAACATTATTTTCAAAACTTTTCTTTCTATACCGCGAACACTATCAACCACTCGTCACAAGCATAATTTCTATTTAAATTCTAGTACACCTATTTAATTTCACGGCCTAGCAATGTACTGTATTTCTTCCGCGTTCGCGTGAACAGTTTGCTGTTGCTGCAAAATGTCCGGTATAGTTTGTGTATGTTGACTGTCGCACGGTTTCGCCGGATCACCCATGATGCTTGGATCCATGGGTTGAACCGTCGTTAGTGTGCTCCACCAGTTTGAAAATGCGCCTTTCGCCTGCGATAGCGCTCCGCCTGTTGTGAACAAAATTTCGTAGTCGCGAGACTAATAGCATTTCATTCACGAACAAAAAAACACGACACACGCTCAAATAAAGCACACATATAAAAACAAAGCACATTTAAATCATGTCATTGTAAAAATATAAAAAATAAATACAAGTAAATAAATTAAGCTTTGTTGGTTCTTACCAACTGCTTTTCCAGTTGTAGCAACAGCCCGTCCCGTCGATGCCATAGCCTGATTAAATTTTCTTCCACCTTCCGTATTTTGCATCGTACTGAAAATAAAAATATTCCGATGAATGAAACAGCAATCAACTCGAAGAAAATGTGATAAAGAGAGAAAAAACCAACTTACTGAGACAGTCGCAGTTTCATGTCCTGCACAGAGAGCTGACCGGCAAACGGGTGGCCAGGCTCAATGCAGTTAATCTCGGCATTACCCAAACTAGCCCACATCTTGTAATTATTAGTACCTTGCCACGCGCTCATGAAAGCCGCATTGTAGTGGTCGGTTTGGCGGGCGTCCTGCTGCAGCGACGTCCTCAACAGGCAGAGCAGGTACACGCGGAATTGTGTGCGGATCCACTCGTCGCCACCCTCCCAACCCACGCCGTCGAAGAAATTGTCCTTCTTCGGTTCGGACACGTGGCGAACCACGTAGTCCGCGAACCTGAGATCCTCGGTCGTTAGGTGCAATAGGCGACGGAGTTCTGGATCGTTCGCTTCTATTCGCGCGCTTTCCGACTCGACTAGGACATCGATCAATTGTTTCTTCTGTTTGAACAGAACATTGGTCGCTCCTACGACGTAGCCTCTTACGTTGACGTCGCTTAACAAATCTAGATATGGCAGCGACAGATATGGCAGGCACAGGTAGCCCTGAAACAAAAATTAAATAATTACAATTACTGGTAACAATTCGAAACTCACGACGGCAATTACATTTTCATCGTCGGTTCACCTACCTTTGTAAAAAGACTGAGAGGCATGCCACAGAGTTCTGGGTCTATATTTGCGATCTGAGTCAAGCTGCTGGTAACATGAGCTTCAGCAAGCGCGTCACTACTCATGTCCCTTGGCAAATTGTTATCGGCATCCGCACTACCCGCATTGTTTATCGCGGTGACACTGTGTACGCGGTGCATCGCTTCGTTCGAACCTTTTTGTTCACCTTCCGAGAAGACCTCGGAACACTCGTCAGCTGATAGCTCGAAATTTATACTCTTGCCTTCCATCGTTTCGGCTGTTTTGTTGTCGTTTAGACAGTATGCATTCCCATTCGGGTTTTTGTAATTCTGTATTGTATCTAACGTCGTATTTTGTACATTTACTTCAGAGGTGTCCACTTCACGTAAATTCAAGTCAAAATTGTTCATAAATCCATCCTCTTCGAAATTCGGTATGGGAGACATTGGTCTTGACGGCCTGGAAGCATTGATTTACGCGTTATAAAATTTAACGAGGCAAAGTAATAGGAGAAGCAAGTAAAAAAAATAATGCGAATGATGATTCACCTCACCTAATACACGCGGCCTGTTGTAACCCAGTTTCGATCATGCCAGGGAACAATGATAGCAATGTGAGTATTGCCGAGCACAAAGGCTGTACAGGTGACTGATAAAAAACTACTTTCTTTTCAAGAAGCAAGAGTTTGAACAACAACAAAGCTTTGTGACGAAATTGTAGTATAAAGTCTCTAGCTGATAAGCCTGCAATAAATGAATTAATCATGTACATATTAGATTATGTGTTTGATTTTTTTCAAGAAGTTTAAACTTAACAATAACAATTACCAATAAAAACTTGTGGCGGCATTTGGCTATCACCGCTCATGCAGGAATTCAAGTGTACATATGTTTCCTCTAGCAGGGATACTTTACTAAAATCTCCCTCATCAAAGTAGGCATGCGTTATAAGAGCCATTTTAACTTGAATGTGTCCATAAAGAGGCTTCTTACTCAAAACGCACACTGACTTTTGTACTGTTCCCCTTGTTATGTCTGAAGTGCGATTAACTAGTTTCTATACAGAGAAAAAACATAAAGAAAAAAAAATCACTGGAATGTACGATGAGCTCTCTATAAGAGTTATTTTCATTAGTGATAGAGTGTCAAGTGAGTCAAGCATCATACACATTTATATATAACCCTTTGTTCAATTTGAAAAATATGACTTCCTTTATTATACACAAGAGATCATTTTCAAGATCAGTATTTTAATTACCTCTACTGGTATTTGTTTGAAACACGAGACTCCATAAACCGTTTGATTGGGATCGCTGAGACTAGGCAAATGAAAATAAACTGTATCTTCATCATAATTATGAGATCCATCTGGTAAAGCTAAGGTTGGCAGGTACTTCCACCCAAGAGGGCATTCATTCGGTGCATCTGGCACCAACGGAGGAAAAGAATATTCCACCTGCATCAACAGATATTATACTCTATAGTTACACATTTTTAAAGCAATTTTGCTTGAAAACCCATACTGACTCTTTGTGCACGGATGCAAACTGTACTATAAAAATATAACAAAGAAATACCCAATAATGAAATTAATCAATAAACCAATCTACTGTTGATGGAAAAAAAAAAAAAAAAAAAGAAAGAACCATTCTTCCCAAGTAGAAGAAACAACACAGATGTCCCTAAAATGCGTTTCAACCAGATGCTGTTGGATAATTTAGCCATACCAAAAGTTCCTCAGTGTAAGTACCTGACACCCTTTTTTATGATGGAAGCCCACGACGATGACGTGCAAAATCGGCCCACCAGACTCGGCCATTGTACTCGTCCTCCAGCTTTTCTGGCTGGTTTTCTCGACGACGGCAATACTCCTCACTCTCCTCCGCGTCAGCACCTCTCGCTTCTTCTTCTTGCAACAACAAAAATCACCACCACCTGGAGTCCAGCAGCAGCAGCAGCAGATTAGATGAGCAATCTTTCTTCTGGACCTCTCCTCCTCCTCTTTGTGGAGGAGAGGAAAATAGAGTACATATGTATACACACACGCCCACGCGCGGCAGGGACGATATATGTAATTGTTTTGCAAATTTATTGTGCAGCAGCAGAGAGGAAATGATGATGATGATGATGATGATGATGATTCGCTCCAGTGTACAGAGTTACAGACTCCGATCAGCCCGGACGCGATACTAGCAGACGAACTGACATGCGCGCCGATGATTGCTCAACCCATAAACGTAAACCGATGTCACAGTGTGCAGTATCATGTATGCGTGATTTACTATAGCTGTTGGAAATATACATGGATCATTTCGCAAAAACTGCGTTATTCCGTATCCATGAACGCATTGGATTATTATTGTTGACTATTTTTTGCAAACCCGTGCTCTGAGATATTTATTAGTACCGGAAAAATTTATTGCGCAAGATGAAAAAGATGGAAAAAAAAACGGACTGACATTTGAGTACAAGGTATGACAATATATATTGTACGGGAATAATGTTAAAACTTTGTGACGCGCACATGTTGAAAATTCCACTTCTGGCGGAATATTGAAAAATATATCAACTTAACTATTTTTTTCGTGCATCAGTGCGCAAACATAATTAATATTTTGCACGCGCTTTGTCTACGAGAAGTTTATTTGTAATTTCACGCACTGAATTGAAAAAATGATTTTTTTAGTCGGGGCCACAAGTTTTGAAACTTTTACAATGTTTTTTGCCATTGCACGAGACGAATGCATGTTTATAGTAAGTACGCATTCAATTACTATAGGGTACGTAAAGTCAACAGCGATGCAAAATTTTTATTTGAAGCTTTGAGAATAGCGATTTTTAAAATCTCCTTGATGAAACGTGAACTCAAATTATGTAAAGTGGGTTTTAGTGAAACATCCTTACATGACTTGTAAAAA
>JAPYYV010012525.1:0-10269 GCA_030522625.1 Copidosoma aretas | reverse complement strand
AAGAAAAAAAAAAAAAAAAAAAAAAAAAAAAAAAAAAAAAAAAAAAAAAAAAAAAAAAAAAAATAAAAAAAAAAAAAAAAAAAAAAAAAAAAAAAATAATACAGGCAGGATTCGAAGACTGGAGTTCAGAGAGAGCAACACGTTTAGTCCACTCGACCACCGAGTGCTACGGTAATGTTGAGTCAAATGTAATACTCAGGCTGTGGGAAGTGGGCGGGGCTTAGGTTAAAGTATAGTGGGGGGAGCTCTTCCACTCCTGCCCGGTCAGAGAGAGAAAGAGAGAGTGACTCTCTGCGCAGGCGCGAAAAGTCTTGGGTATATCGCATCACTGTAGCGTTTTAGCGTGAGTATAAAAAGGCACCTTTACAAGCTTATACTTAAGTATCAAGATCATCTTACCAAGTTTACTGTGCTACGGTCTCTCAAAACAGAAACAGCAGTAGAGGTGTGTTATAATCTGATTGATGTGTTTTGCGTGTTAGATGCACCTGCTATACTCCAATGTGATAATGGGCGTGAATTCGCAAATCGTATTATTGAAGAGTTGAAAATAATGTAGCCAAAGTTGAAAATAGGACATGGTAAACCACCATGTGCACAAGAGAATACAAAAAAATCAGCACCAAGCTGCAGACGGCCTTGAACACCAAGTAAAACGAATGAGACTTGCAAGCAACGCTCAGTTTTTACCCCTGGAAGTAGGCCTAAACGTAACCATCCAAGTACCTGATGTCGACAAAAGTAGAAGTATTCTTTGAAATCTAATCTACTAATGGCATCTAATGGCATCAAAGAGCATCAGTTCAGCATAAATCAAATCGCACCAACTGAAACTGTTTTTTTAAAAGTCCATGTATCACAACTTACGATATCCTTCCGATCAGCAAATAAAAAGGCGTCATTAAATAAAGGACAAGGATTCGTCAAGTGTTCGTGTACTACTAAGTATGTGCAACAAAGAAGTGTTCGTGTACTTCTAGGTGTGTACAACAAAAAAGTGTGCGTGTAGAAAAAAGTATGTATTGTGTGATGGTAGATGTCATATCTCGCTCTGTTGCTGTAATAAATAATTTGTATTAAAAAACTTCTGTTTTATACCTATTAACTATCTGCTGTATTAAACAAAAAAAAATATTACGAATGGATAACTTGATTTCAAATACTTTAACCCACAGAGTCATAATTCTTTGTTTGAATAAGCTTGGTAGCAAAGTTGTTGTACATAGCTGGCTCAGCACAAAAAAGTCTGTACCAAGCCCGGAAAACACAGTTCGGTACAAAATTGGCTGAACAGACCGGATTCAGAACAAAAATCCTGTTCACATCCCGATCTGTACAATTTCGGGCTTGGTACGTAACATGTATATATATATATATATATTATAAACTCAAAATAGAGCACTCATACTTTCGTGTCAAGGGATTCAAGTAGTACTACTTTGATTCAACGTAGGATTAAACAAATCCGGAAACCCAAAAATAATGTGGGGTGGATATTAGCATTGTTTATTACTTTACAAAGTTTTGAGTTTATTCGTGTACAACTTTAAAAAAATTTGCACTGACAAAAAAAATCTATCCAAAACTTTGTATTGTAATAAAACGATGCTGTTATCTGATCCATGTATAGGCAACCCTTTGAAACCACAGTACGAAGTTTTCGAAAATTACCGATGTGTAATAAGTTTGCTTGAACTGGCACCTTTGATAACAGATCCACATATCTGGCATTTACCACTAATCTGTTTATCATTTTCATCTCGAATTTTATCAAAGCCTTCCCAGTTTCCGTGGTTTGGTCGTGGCACTGTAAAAGTAAAAGTCATTGTTACATTAGATATTCATGTGTTTTCTTTCTTTTATTACATAATGACAATTTAACTGGTACAGGCATTTACTAGCGTTGCCTCCTAATAATGCTAATGTAAAACGATTGCCAATGCCATTTTTCCCTTCATTCAAGTCTGACCACCATATATTACCCAATCAAAAGTACATTTTTTCCTTCACCCTAATCCCCAAACTTCCACAAGATTCAATTCTGGCGCATTGTCCGTACCTAAACGGGATGCTTATCTCCAAGCTACGTTCTATTCGCCAGTACTTAAAGAATACGTAATAAAAAAGAGCCAAAAAATTTACAGATGTTGCTCCGACTTTTCAGTGTCTCTTATTTTTCGTTAAACATTAAGGAATTTCATGGTTTTTACGAAAAAAATTATAATCTCAAAATCACAAATATAATCTACAAGTATGTTAGAAATTTTCGAAAATCAGTCATTTTTTAATACTAGATAGTGTAACTACCTTTCAATAAGGCGCGTTTGACACTTTTAATTAAAAATTGTACAGAAAACATTTAAGAAGTAATGTAGTAAATAAAAATTGTGCCATGCTGCCAAAGAATATAGACATAAGTTAAACTCAAAAGCCCCATAGAAAATTGAAGCCAACCAAAGTAAGTTATTGCTCCGGCATTTCGCCGTGCTGCGATCGTTTTTCGTGTGAAATTCGAAAAGCAAGCGGATCTAAAACCGCGAATTCTCTAATAGCCATGTAATCCTATGCGCTGATGTTCAACTAAATTAAATCCACACTTATCCAATCGTATTCATAATTGAAAGCGTTTTATTGAAGTTATACTTTTATGGGCGCGTTATGCATGAGAGTAGATCAACGATTTCAGAATTGTCTCTCTCAAAGAAACATGTAACGTAAGTTAATTTTTACCGTCATTTCTGGTTTACTTCCGATTTTATGAAAATAAAAGTGTAACAAGTGAGTAAAACTTTTACTTCACAATGTGATTCCAAAAAAAAAATAAACACTGCTTGGGTTTTGAACCTATATCCTCGCGCTAACTAGCCACGGACCATATCCACTCAGCTACAAGCGATCTTTGTCGAGAGGTGATCTCTCACTGCATTTATAATGCGGTCCGTACCTTTTTTAAATTTAAATATCCATATGCCGTTTTGATTTGTTATATTCATTAACAAATTATTTGTTCAATTAAATAATTTTTATCAAAACTCTTGAGCAAAATTTTTTTATCTAGCAGCTTTTTTATATTTAAATAAATAGTTATTAATGTAGGAGTCAGTACCTTCCATCATAATATGTTGTTGAAAAATTAATCAAGCGATCCGTTGGAGGCAAGGGCGAAATAATTACTCAATGAGGTAATTTTCTTCGAAATTCTTTTATTTGCAACGTTTCGCTGGCGTGATGTGCCAGCGTCATCAGGCTAAATAAACCAATCAATATATACACACTGAATGGAGCACTTCGTAAGCACGAATTAGACGCATATGTACAATATAAACGGAATATTACCTCAAGAAATCAATATTGGTAAGTGAAAGCGACACTTATACGTCGAACGCTATACAAAATCGTACTGTCGCAGTAACCATAAGGCGGGTCGCTTTTATAGAGGCGAGTCCATAACAATATTAGTAGATAACAAGTCAACGAACTTTTGATAATCAGTGAAACTTACAATTCAAACTTTTCTGAATAGTGGAAAATATGAACTATTGAGAACATGTATGTCTTCTTTTAATTTAAAATTTTCTGAATAGTGGAAAATATGATCTATTGAGAGCATGTATAGCTTCTTTTCTGTTTATACTATTAGGATTACATTTAATGTGTACCCACAGAGACTGATGGCACGAAATTTGAATTTGAAATCTACTTTGCCATCCCCTTTAAGTACAAATTTTGATACCGCTCCAACATATTTCCTAAATAATTTTGTATTGTTCAATGGCGCATCATTGAATTAACCATCGGTAATAAGAGGTTAGAATTACACTATTGAAATGTAAGTGAAACAATAAAAATCTTTTGACAATACTTATTCTAGTTTTGCTTCGAACAACTCTATTTTTTCAGAAAAATCAATCACCTTTTTGCATAAATCTTTTCACAATATTAAAGTATGAGTATTAAACGTTCGTAATAAATATCGTGCCTCATAAATAGTTTATTAATCAAAGACATCAATTTCATGTAATATGCATTATTATTTACTAAGACAGTTATGAAATTTTGATCAATATGTAATTTCCACTATTAAACATTCAAAATTTTTCTAAAAGTAATACAAATGTATCATGTTAATAAAGGTGATATTGATAACAAGATTTGTAATAAATGAATACTATCATCCAATGAACTTTCACTCACTTCTCAATACTCACAAGAACTTCCCCCCTTGCATATCTACGATATTTATATGTACATAATTATATGCCTATGTGTATACTATATGCTAACGTACCAAAATGTAAATACATATAATAACTGTAAGCTGTATATACAACAATCTAAATAATACAATTTCTTCAGGTCCTTTTCTAAATTTTTGAAGTACAGTATATTGCGCTACGTGGGAGAGAAGTATATATTATATATATTCTTTCCCGCGTATAGATTGCCACCTGAGGCAGAGCCGAATGTGGCAAATACGCGGGGGGAGGATGCTTGTACTTCTTTCCTAAGTAGAGTATACAATTTTCTTCCTTTCCCCGCTGAAAATACGACGTTTTTCCCTGATTTCAGCAGTTCAAGCGCTACATAAACTTTCAGGTAAAAATCGCATTTTCTGCTTATTAGTAAAAGTATTTTGGCATTCTTTGCAAGGAAGTTGACTCCCGAGCCGAAGGCGAAGGTGGCAACCACGCAGAGGATAGCAAAATACTTTTTCTATGAGCAGTAAATGCGATTTCTTACCTAGTAGGAATATGGCACTTTGCTCCCTAAAATCAGGGAGAAAAGAAGTACTTTCTCGGGGGTATGAGAAAAAATACTGTAAGTGCTTGCGTCCCGAAAGCAGTTACTTCCGGTCCGCTACGCGAACCGGAGCAACCGCTTCTTGGCCGCGGGGGCACGTAGAATTGTATACGCACCAGGGCCGGAAGTAAAAAAGCCTCAGAACATTTGTTTATCATCCTCGGCTTCGCCTCGGACGACAATACACGTATGTTCTGGGACCTTCTTTACTTTTCCGGCCTTGATACGTAACATACTATTCCTACGAGCAGCGAAAGCGATTTTTGACCCGCGAGGGATGTAGCACTTTACTCCCTGAAATCAGGGAGAATGGTAGTACTTTGAGTGGGGGTATGGAAGAAAAACTTGTATTAAAGATTAGTAAATATTTTCTTTTATCAATAAAGTGTACGTTATTTAGAAAACAGTAAATATGTTTTTGACTAAATAAAATATCACTTAAAATTTAACATATATTACGTAGTATTAAAAAAATATTTAGTAGATGATATAAAACATTACTTTGAGGTGGCTTGGTCGATTTTCATCCGCTTGATCAAAACCTCTGAAATTCTGGAATTATGTAAATAAAGTATGCTAAATTCATTTGCGATAAGAAAATACCGGGGTCAACGACTTAATTTTTTCGCAAATCGCCTGAAAATTCACCAATTTAATACATACTCTTATAGATAGTGGTCACAAAATCGACAATATCTTCGTAACTCTTTGAATAACTTCAAACATTTAAAATAGATCTTGAGTATTTTTTTACAAATAATCAATTAAATTCTTAAAAATATTCGCTGTGTGCAAGTTGTTCGAGGGGGGTGAAAAAAGGCGACCGTAGAGCCCATGGTGAGAGAAAAGTGCAGACTTGCCGGACATAAAAGTACTCAATGGACTATTGACCGTTCATTATTACGTTTTCAACCAGTTTGTGTTCTTTAACGTATATATTATGGGGATCATAATAAGCACATATTCAACAGCTCCTTTAATCAAAAGAAGTTGAAGCTATTCGCTATGTGAATTGCTCCTAGCGACCTCTGGTGGTTCTAAACGGGGTGAGCTCTCGGAAAAATCATATACCTCTGTATATAAACTAGGCAAAAATAACATAACTCATTTCGCTCAAATCTTAAAGTTGAAGCATAATTTTGACTAGCAGTATTAGTAAAGTTGTAGATAAGTAAAAAAGGAGTGATACGCTCACATTTGAGGAGGATGTATTATGTAATAATAATTGTATTCATGATGATTTATACAACCACGAAAGTGCCTGCAAGAGTTCAAACTGACTAACTGACATTCACTGCGCTTGCGCAGCAGACGACAAAGAGAATACATCGTGTTATTTTACTCGTTTTACTGTATCATAATCACTCATATCTTTACTTTTCTTGCAAATTATTTCTATCAAATACAGTTATAGGGATTCCTTATTTATTTATTTACAACTTTTACCCATACAACAGGTCAAAATAATGCCCAGTTTTAAGATCTATGCGAAAAAGGTCAATCTGACATAGAATTTAGGCTTCAGTCTTCCCAGAGCTAACAATATTTTCGCCACCATGGGCGCTTTGACCGATTTTTTCATCCCCTCCAAACCACCTCACATAGCGAATAAACAATGCATTAGTTAAATGATAGTGAGTAAGATAAAGCGAAGTGATGTCTTATAGGGTCACTCACGTCACACTAGCGTCACTTTACGGGCCAGCTCAGTTTTTTCTGCTTTGACACTACGAATTTAAGGTTATGTTCCTAGCTTTAGTGGCATCTTTGCATCTTTCTTACAAAAGTTGCTGTGAATCTTTGCTTTTACATTTTATACCAAGGATAACTACGATATTCACAGTCATAGTGATTCTTATAGTTTTTACGCTCAACATTGTAATTACTTTGCTAACTTCAATTGTTTACGTTTGACAATGCATTAAGTTCTTAATCGTCCGGCAAGTCCGCACGATTCTGGCGGCAGATGGCGCCAATACACTTGCGCACAGCGAATAGGGTCAACGACTTAACTTAAGAGAAAATCAGAAGAAAAGTATGAAATATTAATATCAGATGTCTCGCGACATTTCTCAAATTTTACAATTATTATTTCGCGGCACTTCTCTGGCAATTTCTTGATCTTGTATTTTTTGGTCTTATCAAAATAAACATATTTATTGAAAAATTTACCGTCGAAAAGCGTTCATTTTTTAGGGGCCCTTATGGCACCCTATCCTAGGTACGGCACCAACCGCCCAAGCCACCTTAAAGTGGTACTTCGAAATAATTGAATATGTTTTTAAATCTAGTATGCACATTTTTATTACAAAATATATATATAATATTTTATACTTTAAACTATATTTACTTTCTACAAGTAATGATGTATTTTTTATTATAGAAAATATTTTCTTGGAACTATTCTAGGATGGAATTTTCTTGAACCAAGTAATATTATTTGGAACTAAGAATTTTTGTTTTCAGTGCCCGATATAAGAATTGAAAAGGTACCCACCTAGCACTGTACGTTTCTGAAACGTCTCAAATAGTTTCTGAAACGTTTAAAATGTTTCGGAGACGTTTCAAATCGTTTCAGAAACGTACAGTGCTAGGTGGGTAAGATCAAGTACTCAGGTTTGATAAGGGGCTGCAGTATTATCATGTGTGCTCTTAGTTTTTTCACAATATTCAATCTTGCGCAGGATATACATTCTTTGTAATTTTTTGACACCTATTTGTATAAAAATCTAAAAGTAAATGAGCAATATTAAATAGGGATAAATAGTACGTAGTAACGTTTACACTATACTTTACTTGTAAACTGTAAAAAAATTTGTTTGCTCAAGAAATTTGTAATACATCTTGCACTAACAAAATGACATTGAATTTTTAATGAAATTTAGATCATACGAATATTTTTGTCAGCAATTTTTCACAAAAATTATAATTCTGAGAATTTACTTACATAAACTTAATAGACAATTTTTATAGTTATCTGAATAGCCAACTACAAAAAATAATTTTATCACACGTATAAATTTCTCTCATACATTTGTTATAACCCACCTAGCACTGTACGTTTCTGAATCGTCTCAAATAGTTTCTGAAACGTTTAAAACGTTTCGGAGACGTTTCAAATCGTTTCAGAAACGTACAGTGCTAGGTGGAAAGTTATTGGTATTTACAATTAAAATGATAATGTATATGTAGCAAGAACTATATTCATAAGTATGTGTAGGTACCCTACAGTTACAGGTTAATGTACCAAAAAAAAATTAAAAGTTATATGCATACATTATAATTTTTCAGATAAGAACTTTGTATTTACGTAGACAGATCCGAGGAACAATCATATCAATCACTTACAGCGGTAATATTCCACATGCCAAAAGTTGTATGTACAAGGCTAATAGTTATTCAATAAAAGTATCAAATGCTTGAGTTTTTCAACTTTATACATAGCCAATTATTGTCAGAAGCCACTGTCAAAATAGAGTCAAAAATATTATATGCCTATATGTGATAACATATGGTACAAATGTTTCAAATACCACTTTTCTGTGATATTATACAATCACTACAGCTTTAAGGACTATATATAATACCATAAACATATAACTGTAACATTGTATCTAAATAAAAACAAATTCAAAATCTGAAAGCCCATGTTAACTTGTATTTTATATCTTTTTTTTCAAAATATCTCTATTGAAAAAAACCACATTGTAAAACCACATGGTAAAACCACACGGTAAAACCATGTAGTTACCATGTGGTTTGTACCACACCAGTTATGCTATATTATTTACTTATCTTGCTTTACGACTTGTATCACTCTTTGTCATCAAGAAATTTAGTAAGATTTAACATCATATAAACAAAAAAATTAAAAATTTATAAGTAATTTTTTTCTTGGAATGTTTTCTTACTTAAAAACTTTAAATTTTAGGCAGCAACAAAATGCTATTCAAAAACCATCGCAGCTTCAATAATACATACTTATACTGTTTGATGAAATTTAAACATAAATTTCATAGACTGTTGATAAAAATTTGTGATCTTTAATAAAAAAGGTTATATTAAAGAGACGATAAATTATCATAGTTGTTACTAACGCAACAGTTATGATGGCTGCAGAAACGATACTCTAATAATTTAATGCCATAATTTAAGCAATACTTACTCGTTAAAACGTTAAAAACAATAATCAGAACACAGCAACTACACAGACCAAACTGTCATGTCTGTCAAGGCATACGCACGGCACATACGTGACTAAAGAAGCCCTCTGATTGGCTCACACTATATGCACTTGTACTCTATGGGGAAACAGCGCAAACAGCCCAAACAGCGCGTTAAAAACGTTTTGAACGCGCTACAGTTGTTACTCAAGATCTCTTTACATTTCTGCCATTGAGGCCCGAACTCATAGTCTGAGTCCTGAGACTCCGACTTGAGAGCTGGATCTTGAGACACGGTTTTGAGATGCAGCAATAATATCGAAGTATCGAAAGTCGACCTGCAATGCAATCGTGGATCAATCTACTATTTTAGGACGTGTAATATGCAGTATGCCCGTCTAAACAATAATTTGGGTCAGTAAATTTACCTACGATCGCATAAATTGCATTGCAGATCGACCTTCGAGTTCCCGATCTCGAAGCTGTATGTCAAGACCACGTCTCAAGATCAGCTCTCAAGTCGGAGTCTCATACTATGAATTCGAGTATGTCCAGTCCTTTTGTCCAGTCCATTAACATGCCTGGCTGGGATGCGACCATGCGACTGATGCGAGTACGTAACTTTTACTCCGACCGTACGCTATCCAACTTGTATCTTGAAAATGTCTTACGGTGTATTTAAGAGAAAATTAGTTTATCCAGATCCACTAGAAAAGTTACGAGCTCGCACCCTAGGTGCAGCCTGGAGCCGTACCATATAACTCATTAGCATCGACCAAAAAATCTGGACAAACCAATTTGTCTCTTCAAGACACCTTATGCCGCCTTGAAGATGAGAATTAGCTTGCCCAAATCCATATGTCGAAGTTGGGAAAAGTTATATGGTACGACGTACGACACCTGATGGGGGCAGGATGGTTTGTCCAGAAGCCGTAGGTAAGTTCACCTCTTACGATGAAAATTTTCATGAAAATGGGCCATAGTTCTACTGGTTCTACACTACAGGGCCGTACTGTGTAACTTTTCTTTCTCCGATATTTGTATCTGGACAAGAAAGTTCTTATCTTCAAGACGCCATAAGATGCTTTTAAGATGCTAATTGGTTTGTCCAGATGCAAATATCGAAGAAAGAAAAGTTACACAGTACGGCCCCAGGAGTGGTAGGCCCGAATTCATAGTCTGAGACTCCGACTTGAGAGCTGATCTTGGGCTTGATCGCGATTATTCGATATGTGGTAAATCCTACAATTTTTTGCGATAGTCCCTATAAAATAACCAGAAATGAAAGCTACGCGCATGCGTAGTC
>JAPYYV010012524.1:0-10269 GCA_030522625.1 Copidosoma aretas | reverse complement strand
GAAAAAAGTTATGTATTTTCTACGGTTAAAAATTTTGCTTTTCAACCAACTTTGATAAAAAGTTATCATGATTTAGAAAATTCATAACTTTTTTCTATTACATTTTTCGAAAAACTTACAAGAGACCATATATTCTTAGAATACATCAATTTACAAGAAAAACATTTATTCGATGTAACAAATCATAAATTGTCTTATTTGTTTAAATAATTGCGTAAAGAACAGTAAAAAACAGTGTCACAAAGCCAAAAGTACCTGCACACAATTTTTCACTTATTTATGAGGGTGTACAGAACAGGAAAAAATGTATTTCAGAGGTGTGCCTTAAAAGAAATTTTAATTTTTTTTTATGACGCCTAAAGTCAAATTAGGATTGGATTTCCTCACATATAATGGGTACGTACCGTTACGGGGTTCAATAAAATCGTCTTAAAATCGAGATTACGGAGCTCTGAATGAAAATTCAACTTTATCCTTGCACTCATATCATGTACTTATCATTTCTATTTGGATACTTCGCTATCTGAGTCGATGATTCAACAATACGTAAAGATACATGGCTTTTTGTACCGTTACGGATTTTTACAATATCGTCAATTGTCACGCACCACATAATAATTGTACTTCACCCCTGCACTCATATTATATATATTTATCACCTTCGACTGTATACTCAACTATCAGAATTGATAATTCAACGATTCGCGAAAAATACAGTGATTTATGTACCTTTACGGGCTCTGACAAAAAAAACGAAAAAAACGGACCGTTACAAGCTCTGACAAAATTGTCTTGAAATCGAGATTGCGGCGCTCCAAACGAAAATTAAACTTTGCCCTTGCACTTATACGAAGAACTTTTTATCTACTATTGTACACCCCACATTTCGAATCGATAAATGGAAACTGTAAAAAAATAAACAACATTTTGCACCGTTACGGGCTCTGACATTTTATTTTGGAGAGACTGGCTTGGCGAGTTTGCAAGCCTGTAACACTGGCAAATCGCACTGGGAAAAATTGAAAAAAATTTCGTAATACACTTGACGTCCGTATATTACAAAAAAATTTAATTGAAGCGCCCAAGTGTTCAACTATATCGACGTGCAAGAGCATTTTCTGCATGAAATGCAAATTTTTCAGATTTTGGTCCCGCCACTTTGAAGGCATCCCAGTCTTGGATGCAATCTTTTTCGGTTCTGAAAAGTGCATGCAAATGTTGCTTACGCTAGTATCTTTTGAATCATATGTCGCAAAATGAATAAAAAAGCCTTATGTGGCCTCCAGGGGTCGTCAAAAGTGAAAATTTGGGAGTGGGACACGAGCCCGTAAAGCTAATTCAGCCCCCTTTTTTCATGTAAAACTAAAACAATATACTTTTATGATCTGATTTCTGTTGTACCATCAGAAGAAAAAGAGTCTTCATTATTTAGAAAATTTTTCAGATCTAAATCTCCTTACGTGAAGCCGTAATTGACTGGGACATGAAATATGCCGTTTTTGATAGAAAGCCATATATGTGTTTTCACGGTGGCAGAAACCGTTTTAGAAAATTGTAATGCGGGGGCCCCGGAGGTGCGTTTCGTCCCTGGTGAGGCTACTTGATGGTAAGGCTAGTTTCAGCTCCATCTAAGTCCATCGGCTAGTTTCAGCTTCATTATCTCAGAACCCTTTGAGTGATATCGATGATTCGAGGTTAAAAAAGTTGTTTTTTATATTCTGGTATCGGTTCCAAAAAAGAATTCAAGTTTCATATCTTATTAAGGTTTTTACAACAATTATCTTTGTCGATGAATCTTGTTGTTAGTTAAACGCTTTAAAATGGAGAAAAAAGGACCACAACCATTTATACCAACACGTCAAATTTTAGATCAATTAATCAAATTTGATATTGTCCATAGTAATACTCTGAAAAAAAAGGAGATCAAGTATTGGAACATGTCTGTGACTCTTTGAACAACCTAATCAACCCCGAAAACTTATATTATTCAATACGACAAGACCGTCATAACTTAAAAACTGAGTATTGTAATTATAGGGGTTTGACACGAATATTAACAGATAAAAGCAATGGAAAAGTTGTAAGCGAAGATGATCTTGATGAAAGCAGCAGTTACAGACCTCAAACCACTACGTAAAAAACAAAAAACTAACAAGAGTGCTAAAATTCAGTTCGAGCTAAAGGTCCCACATGAAGTATGGAAAAATATTGCACCTATCGGTGTTGTCTACAAAGATGGTAGACAATCTGATAGATTACAATTAGGCTGGACAAACGATATTGTTGATGCAATTTATGATCAACAAAAAATACAATGCCCATTCTCATTCAAGCGACATTCTGTCAATGAAATAGACAGTTACATCAAAGCTGAAAATGAATGTAAAGAATGTGGTGCGCCAATAAATATTGTATGCAGTGACAAACCATCTCGTGAATAGGATGTCATTTTAATTGTTAATGCAGTTGACACAAAAGACATAAGTCACAACCAAAAGAGATGACTGACTGGGAAAAAAAGAGTGCAGGTGAAGAAAGAACTCTTGCATATGAAACCAAAGCAGTGAAGACAAAAACAAGCAGCAACAAAAATGGATCATGGCGATCCTGAGCCTCCTGGTGTGAGCAATCTACACTCACTTCGTAAGGCGAGGCAAGAAGCTAGAAATGAAGAATTGGGTGTACTTAAAGGATCAAGCGTCTTCGAATCATTGGCTGATACTAAAGCAAGAGTTGAATACAGAAAATTTCTAAAAGATATTGGTTACGATAAGTTTTACGTTTTTTACTGGTCTCCTGAACAAACTGCGTTACACAACGATATCGTCGACTTCTTTGATAATCCTATGGCTTTGGATGCTACAGCATCCATTGCTCATAAAAAATACACAGAGGTAGTGACATAACATCTCCAGATATCTACCTATCGGTTTTAAGCACATATATTGACAAAACGATTATTCCTGTTGCTTAAATGTTGTCTGAAAAAAACGATACGAATTTACATTTTTACTGGCTGAATGAATGGGTAAGAAAAAGAGCCAAGACTCATAAATATGTCAATACTGATATGGGTGGTGCCATGCAAAATTTTATCTCTTTACGTTTCAATAAGATGTCATTTATTTCATACAACGAAAGCTGCTTAAAGATTTTAATGGGTGAAAAAAACATTTAGCTTTATACACAAATAAGAACTGATACAGCTCATTTAATGAAAGCTGTATCACATTAGCCTTGCTTTTCTGGCAACATCGATTACTAAGTGAAACTATTATTTGAAAAAATAGTCGGTTTCATGTCAACAATATCAAATTTTAAAAGTTTTAACGATTGTTTTGAAAATGTGATAGTTCTAGCCTTAAGGTGCTTTGCCCTCGAGAGAAACGCCATCTAGCGATATTTTCATAAACGTTGCTCACTGATGGAGCCAAATGAGTATGTGTGTGTGTCGAAAGCACATTTAACCTTTATTTTTCGGCGTTTTTCGTTTTATAGCGCAAATTACTTGTAAAAGAAAACGTATAATTTCTTCCTTCAACTGATCGAAACGTTCATTAATTTTTGAAGAATAAGTTGAAAGTTTTTATTTGATGACAAATAAATTTTCCTTTAAATAATCTCCAAAACAGAGCAGCAATCCAAGAGCTGTTCCATAAGACACCGGTTGTTAGACAAGGATGCTCATACGATTTCAACGAACTTAGAAGTTGTTTCTTACAAAAACTAAACGTACCATCTCTTTCAAATTTACAGGGAACGTGTATTACTTAATGTATAATCTACCTACAAAAAATTTTACAAGCAAAAATATAAAAATTGATTTTTTGGGCAAAGCACCTTAAACAAAAATTACTCGATAGCCATGAAAAAATCTTATGAACTTATAATTTTTTGTATAAAAACTTTTGAAATTGATGATAAAATTTTAGATCCAATCGGTGGCACAGATGAAAGTGTTAAAAATGTGTTAAAAAGTCCTATCAAAAATGAAAATGTGAATACATATATTGATATACTGTGAACCAAAGTTTTTGGCAATATGACGAATGATAGTAATAGTATTTTTTCTCAAAAGAACGATTACTATTTACCTGATTTTGGGCAGTGCATCATGACATTGTGTAAAGAGTTTCCAAGTTGGAGCCAAGTCTTAAATTCTTATTTTGAGAATCCACATAATGTTGCTACATCTGCACGAGCTGAAACATATTTTGGTCAAACTAAAGACGCTTTAAGGTAGCTCTCTTGCGAAAACCTCCGGAATGAAATATGATTCATTTGGTAGATTTTGATCTGCTCAATTCAACGATGTCCTTGTTTATACCCCGAGTGGGTCAAAATCTCGAGATTCGAGATATTTCAGCTCAAAGTTATACTCTCCAACATGAGCTTATATGGCGGAGCATACAAAAATCAGCTTTACAGGCATTTTCCAACTAGCAATCAAAAACCTCAGCAGACATATTATGATGTACTTGCAGAAAAATCTCCATTCTTCTCAATTCTGCCCTGAAGAATGCTGATAACGGGACATTTTCGAGAGATATTTGCCAAGAATGGTAAGGAAAATCAGTTTTACGGTTATGGGACAGACGTGTCTGCTGTACGCTCAAGCACGCGAATTTTAAAAATGAACGTTTTCAAATATGGACTTCATGGATGGATTCATCAAGGACTTAATGCTTTTTGTTTTAATGCCGGTGACAGTTCACTCATTTTTCACGATTTTCTGAACAATGAAAATTGAATTTAATCACGTAAATACAACAGTAACATACCCAGTAACAGCACGTCAAAACAGTAGACGCACTAGACACTAGCAGACTACCGGCATTGCTGTTCTAGTATACATATATTTATACAGGCATATATATTTCTGGACGTAGTGAGTCGAATTCGAAATTGGTCTACTACATGACTAGAGCAGTAGACAAGGGACAAGACCTTAAAAGAAGATGGCAAATGCGAAAAAGTCGACAAATTTTTAATAAGACATGGATTCTACAGATGCAGATATAAAAATGGCTCGAGCCATGTTTATGAATCTAGTGTCAAATAAAAATGTGACCCAAGTCTAAAAATTCAAACAAAACTTACATTTTGAAGAAGTTGAAAGATGGAAAAATAAGTTTTTGAAGATGCAGGAGGATGGTTCCATTGAATTAAGTGCTGAGAAAAGTTTGAATATGCCAATTCGTCAAATACAAAATGATATCTCCGAAGAACTGCTTGAACAGTCCATAGTTTGCCATCCTACACATCGCTTCACCTTGTGGAAAATTCTGAAAAAAGCATCCATGTCTGTCAAACTATAATGTCTTCTACTGTACAGGAAAATAGTGAATCAGAAAATTTAGAGAATATCGATTACTCTTCTTTTACAAACAAAGAAAGTATAATTATCACCAATATTTACTGAACTGGATAAGAAAGAAAGTGTGCAATAAAGAAAAAAATGAAGTTGACACACAAAAGAAAAAAAAAAAAACGAGGAATTCATGTTAGTGCTGAACCTAACATAGAAATTTTATTACAGAGATCGTCTGGTACGAAGAGTAGAAAAAAACAGTGGACAAGTAACATCCTCAATGGAAATCTAAAAAAAAACCATAATTAGAAAAAGCCAATCAACATTATTACAAAATACATGCAGTTATGACGCTATTACTGAAATTTTATCAAGTTGCTGCTCTGTGTAGATTTTTTGAGATTTTGTGCATAAGTCCATATGTTATAAGAAGATGAAACTAAAGAAATGTTATGCTAACAGTTTAATAAGTCATTACATGAATGGGGTTCTACAACCTGATTACACTAAGGGGCTATGTAGAAACCACGTAGGCTCACTTTGATCCTTTTTCAACCCCTCCGTCCCCCCATGTGGCTCACCGTAGCTTTTCGTTTGACCCCCCTCAGGGGCACGTAGTTTTTTACCTCTAAATCTTTTCGATAAAAACAGCCTTTTTTTTTTATTTATATACATTCAAATCGAACTATTAGTATAATAAGTGGCTCATTTCCCAGTTTCTATTCCTCTAAATTTATGAAAGGTGAAACAAGCCAATCATGTAAGTCATTATAATTTATGAATGGACATGAGGTATCAACATCAAGCTCTATGAGTTTGGAGGTATCCTTGATTTCAACGTCTTTCTCTTCAAGCCATTCGATTACTGGTTCAATATAGTCAATTTCACGCAGTATTTCTGAATTTCGTGTTGCAAGAACTTCTTTTGCCCGCTGCTTACAACTACTGGCTCTACTATGAATTAGTGTCAAGTGAGAAGGCTTCAAAAAGCTTAGGATAAAGCGACATTAATCAAAAGCACTCAACACGATGGTGTATAAATAATAAATGCACAAAACAAGATGTTCCTAAGATTAACTTTGTAGCTGCTATACCGGCACTTTTTTTTACTCGTCTCGATGCTCACGACCTGTCAAAACAAGAAAATCACACTGCGCAGTGTGCGGCTCAAGGATGACAAGAAGCGTTTCCATTGTATAAGTGCACTGCGCATGCCTCTATAGACTATGGAACATGGAACGTTTCAACGTCATTTTCGTTCTATTCCTCTACGAACGGACTTCTTTAATGTGTGTGACAGACTTGAGTTTTGGAACGTCTCTCAATTTTAAAGGCGCATCACAAATTCAATTGTTTGTACTAATAAAAACCAGTTGATATTTCTTCTATTGGGTCAAAATCATATTTTGATCGTGAGATTTTCCTGTAAAAAATAAAGATGCGTACTCTAGAATAATATAAAACCACGTAGCTTTTTGCTTACCCCCTCCCCCTCCCCTTATGCAACCCAACGTAGAATTTCTCTGCAATCCCCCCCTCCCTAAGCTGGCCACGTGGTTTGTTCATAGCCCCTAATCGTTTTAACATATTACTAGCCAAATTCAAACCCCAAAATGGTACAGTTGATTGTTACTGGAGTTTGGGTCAAATGTTTTCTTTTTAATGCAAGATTATGACAGTACAGTTGAAAATACTAAATGCATTATCTGCGATGAACAAGAAAATGAGAAAAAAATTATTATACCACTGCCTGATGATAAGATTGTTCATAACGATAAGTACAGCAGTCTTGAGCAATATCTGAATAAATATTTCAATAGAGATCCCTTCTATTGTCAAAACTGTGATGTGCAAAGTGTTGATGTAGTATATAAACCTGGGCCATACCTATTCATCGATACGGAAGCACCTTATTTCGGTAATAAAACAAATGTTACCACGAACTTATCGGACATCCCTAAATTTATTAAAGTAGCATGCAGAGTAAGTGATGCAAATGAAGAAGTAATACAGGAAACACACACTTACGTATTAGGTGGTGTGATATAATACCTTCATGGACACTACGTTGCTTACAACAACTTCTCAAATGGAATATGGAGAAAAAAAAAACAGTTTACATTTAAAATGTGTATTGTTGGGTGACTGAAATTTACCTGCAATATAAATTAGTGCAATTATTTATGTGAAGGCTAAATAATACTATAAGATATAAACAAAACATTAGATTTTTGTACATTAACATAAATTACTACTTACACACTAATTTGCATTAGAGTTAAAAAATTTTCAATACCAACAAGAAACTGAGAATGAAAACATACACAGTTCACCGTTTAACTGTATATAACTACACAAACAGGCGTGCAGATATTGCAAATTGCAGTTATATTGCAGATTGCAGTTGCAAAAGAGTATCTAAACAATTAGCAGAAGGAGCGTAATATGAAGTACTTATATATATATATATATATATATATATATATATATATACACCAATAAATCACGATGTTGATGTCAGTTAGTGTTAGATCTCTGCAGTTGTTATCCTACATGTATTGATGTATGTCATCAGAGAATCAGGGTCATTCACGGGCCAGGCTAGGGCCAGGGCCATATGCAGGGGTCAGGCTAATATGTAGCTATATTCATGCTATGTTGTTGGTCGCAGATTTACATTACCAGTGTATACAATAATCTTATGCGTATAAATGTCTTTAATGACATACACACATGCATGCGAATCTTATTCCAAAAAGATGAAAAAATTAAATAACCCTTTTAGCCCTGATGAGTATTCTGTATCCTGGTACCTTCATCCTTAATTTTAGAAGATCTTTTGTTCAGTTGCATAATTTACCGAGTGCAAATTCACTTGCAAAATATATTTCGTTCTCGGGTTTGTTCACAAAAGTTAATAATGAAAATTGAGGGTAGGAAGTTTTTTAAACATATGTATTTGTAAAGTGTAAGATAGTAAAGTAGTAAGAAAACAAAAAAAATAGAGGAAATAGATTACAAAGAAGATAACAAAAGAGCATATAATAAATATGTACATATCATAATTAGGTAAGATGTAAAATCAAAGTTCCTTCTGCAGAGAATAAAGTAAAAATATTGAAAAATAGTGAGTAAAGTAGGCAGTAGAAGCAGTAAAAAATGTATAAGATTTGATCTCAAATTTTATTTTAAGTTACTTATGTAAATACAGGATGTTAAAATTGCTGTCTTATTTTTAAATACGTAAGTGTACATTGTAAATATATCACATGCATCTTTCTATCATGGGAATTAATTATGGGACTTAAGTCGTGGATAAAAAATATGATGGCGACCAGTAAACAAATTTATTTTACTTGATGCTACACTAATTTGTATGGATTTTTTGCACAGCTGTATTTGATACTAATAAAACTCAAATAAAACTCTAATTTTTCCTGTTATCGTTTCAAACAAAGATTTTTTTCTTCTCAGATAAGATTACGGTAAATTTCCAGAAGTCGTGTTCCATGTATACTAAACCTATACCAATAACCCAATGCAAATTGAGGTGGAGCCCCACTTCTGGAGAATTACCAAAATTACTTTTCCTTCGGATGCCACGAATGCAATGCCTCGACATATCTTGAATTTGCAGCTTCTCAGTACTGAACACGCACCAGGAGAATCAGCCAATTCTGCATCTATAAAACACATCTTTCACAAAGTTTAATCTTCTTATATTTATACAACCATTTGTAAATATTAATAAAATAAAATATAACTTATCTGAGATGGTAAGGAGGATGGTGGTTATCTGGTACGTAATAGAGGATACATGAGTAAGAGATACATACACTTTATAAAAGCTAATAAGATGTAAGATGTGAACTCATCTTCTAGACAACAAATTCCTTTTAATATGAGAGAGCTGTATCAGCTGAAGAGCAAAAATAAACAAAACTTCACATTTTCACGCTAACCTCTATTTTTCTTGCATAAATGTTTTCAGACAGGTAGGTGGCACTTTAAAGCTTAACCGATCAAAATATATTTACGTAATTAACTGACTTTATTAACGCTTGGAAAAAAGTTGATTATTATCCAAACAAACTTTTTATCTTTCACGTTGTCTGCTAAAATTATTTTATATATATAATACTGCACTCCGCGCGTATATTATATATATATATATATATATATATATTATAATGACGAGCAGACGGTTATCATCAGCCGGTATATAATATAAACATAAAGCAAAAATTCTCTAGAACCTACCTAGAACTATTCACTGCAGAGCGATAATCAATAAATCGATTTTTATAAATAGTTACCTAATTATAATGACAATTCAACTGTAGTGAAATTTTTTAAATCGTGAGAGCAGTTTTTTCCTTTTAATTACGAAATATTTGATAAAACCAGAGATATTGACTTATGGAGTGTCGCCAAGTATGGGATACTTTGATTTACGATGATTAAATAAATAAAAGTGAGCAGTTGCTGCAATTGACATTATAAGAAAGAGCAGTTTTGCAGAAAGAGCAGGGTGGCGTTGGTAGATAAAGGTCCTAAAAATGCAATTATAAAGTGCATCCAGCAGTGTTTACGTTTTCATAATAAAGATAAACTGTCAGGAAAAACAGTTATATTACAGGCAAAAGTACGGTGAACCAAAGAATAGAGTCAACCTGGTGCCAGTTGCGGAAACAACTCGCAGGATATTGTACAGATTTATTTAAAATCATGGAAGAAAAATGTATGACTGTAAGTCCGCAACGTTGCGTGCAACGAAAATTGAAAAAAAAATTTTTGTTTTATTTTCAATTATAAGTAGTGTAAAAGCTTCAAACACGTCTTAATAACAATCCTGTAAGGTTTCAGAGCGCTATAAACAACCGTTAAGGAGATATAAACAATTTAAGGTTAAATTAATGTAGATGCAAAAATATAAGAATGTAAAGTTCTTAAGCTCT
>JAPYYV010012523.1:0-10270 GCA_030522625.1 Copidosoma aretas | reverse complement strand
TACGAATTTAAGATTTATATTTTAAGTAAACAATTGTGTGAATAATTTGTTTCAACAAAACTTAGGTCGAAAATAAAAGAATTTACCAATTTTTTTTTAAGTTCTCGATATTTCTCATGGCAAACGTTAAATTTATTTTAAAAATAAATTTTTGTTTCCTCATAGAGGAAGCTTTGTACCGCTAAGAAAATCTTTATTCTAGAGATTCGTCAGAAATTTTTTATAGTGTCTAAAATGAAAAAATACCATTTTTAGAAAAAGTCAGTCTGTCTGTGTGTGTATGTGTGTGTATGTAATCAGTCATATCTCAGAAATCCGACTGTAGATTTAAATAATTTTTGGCTTAAAATTTTTGTTTTAACCTCCTTATAGCGGCTCGGCAAACAAATTTACGTTTCATACATTATTAAGGTTTTTATTACGATTTTTATGGCTAAAAAACAGGTTTCTTACTTCTTTAAGGGTAAAAAAAATATTATTTTTAATACATAACTGGTAACATCCTATAAAGCTTCAAAATCGCTCTATTTCCCATTTTTAATCATTTTTATATAATTTTTTTTATAATTTTCAGTAAAGAAATTCTAGGATTTTGGTGAAAAATCACTTATTTCTTTAAAACCCTTTTGAGTGGTTTTGATGGTTCAAGGCTTTAAATTTTTTTTCAAACCCTTGTAATTTTTAAAAAAGAATTTAAGTTTCATAACTTATTAAAGTCGTTATAACAAATTTGTATGTCAAAAAAGCTATTTATTGCTACTATTAGAGTAAAAAAATTCAAAATCGATTGATTGCTTTAATAGTCTTATCTCATCAAGCAATAAAACAACTTTATTTTAAACTTCAAAAATATTTTTATAGCATCAGGTTTTTTTATTAAAGATAATCTACAATATTTTGTCTTAAATCAGTCATATCTCAGAAACCCTCTAAATGATTTTAAACATCTATAGGGCTAAAAATGTTTTTTTTTATATCCTTATATCGTCGCCTGGCACGATGACTCGTATAGTTCACAGCGTTGGACGAAGCCCCGTACAGTTCGCTGAGCTTGGACTAAGACCCGTACAGTCCGTTGAGCTGGGACGAAGCCCCGTACAGTTCGCCGAGCTTGGACGAACCCCCGTACAGTCTGAACGAAGATTCGTACAGCTCACGCACAGTACGCCGGACTCAGGTACAGATTAATGACTGTAGTAAATGGTAAATAAATAAGTAAGTAATAAGTTAGACACATAGTAAATTACTAACATTTACTAATCTTAAACTTAGAAACGTCAATACAAAAAATGGTAATTAAGAAGTAATAACAAAGAAATACCGGTAAATCTTTGCACTGGAAATATCAGATGTTCTAAAACAAAATTGTATTTAATTATCTCAATTTGCAACTGTAATCTACTATAATGCTTATAATCTGCTAAAATGCCTAATACTACTTGCTTATCTTTACAACACTTACGATTTCTTTAAAAAACTATAGACTTATGTATTAACAATACATATAATTTAACAAGATAACTCTTTTTTCGAATTATATATGTATGGAACTATTTTGCATCGAACCTTTGATAGAAATCCTTTTTTTAATAAAGAAATATTTGTTCATACTTTTAAAATTTCTTGTCTTAATTTTGTTGTATACTAAGACAAATGAGACACTATAAATAGGAATCAATATTGCCCCGAGACAAGCACAAAACAAATCTCGTCTCGCACCGGCACTGCCCCTTTGTATTTAAAATATGTAATAAATGTAAGTTAAATTTAATAGTACCAAAGTAAAAATTCTTCAATTCCCCCTGCATATTAATATAACTAAGTCGTGTGCCAATTAGTACGCATGCTGATGGCCAGACGACTAGTTTAAACGGTCGAATAATGGCAAAATTGTGTGCCACTTAGTACGAATACTTACGTCCTTACAATTAGCTGAACCCACTTTAGCTATACGACTCCGAGTCGCAGTGGTTTGTTAAACCTTTTTTTTTAAAATACATCCCTAGGCTATTAAGCGAAAGATCAGGCCTGTATATTAATTAACATTAAATTAAATTTTACAAACAAATAACTTCTTCGTATATAAGTATCATAAACTGTACAGAGCTTTGACCAAGCTCAGCGAACTGTACGGGTCTTCGTCCAAGCTCAGGGAACTGTACGGGGCTTCGTCCAAGCTTAGCAAACAGTACGGATCTTCGTCCAAGTATTGCGAATAGTACAGGTCTTCGTCCGAAGGCTCGAACTGTACGGTACTTCGTCCAAGCCTGAACTATACGAGTCTTAATGCCAGGCAACGATATACGTTCAGCAAAAGATTTGACGTATCATACCCCATGATGGTTGTTATAGCAATTTTCGAAGAAAAAACAACGGTTTTTGCTGTTTTTGGAGTGAAAATTGTTAAATTTGATTTCATCGATAGTTATGTTGCATGGATAATTTAATAGCATTAAATAATTGAATAATATTATAGCTACGACATAGTTATATCACGTATATCAATTTCAGTTATAAGTTAGAATTATTTGTTCAATTGTTTTTAATTCAATAAAGTTTAACTAAATTTTTTGTACTATTTGGGTAAACGTTATAATCTTATTTGTGAGATAATTCCATATAGCATATTTCATATGTCATATAGCATAAAAACAGCTGCTTTTTACATTTTAAGAATGTTGTTGAGAAAGCTTTGAGCTAATTTATTGGCAGCGGTTTTTAACAAACCATTAACAAAATTTCGGTTAAGAATGTACGGAGATCCTGTTGTTCTATTAACAATCGTTCAAACAAAACTTTAAATGATCCGTGGGTGCTGAATGTTAAAAATTCAAATGACTAATTTTGTTCATTGTTTTGAACATGACCTATCATAACTCTCGTATTGATTTTGTAAACACTGCTTGTTTACACAAGGTTTTTAATAAAATTGTCAACGACATTGAGTCGGAGTATTTAAATGTACAAATACCTTATGTTTAACATGTTCCGCTACTAAGGACATTGCTGACAATATAAAATTTGTAAATAAGGAACAAACTTACTGAATCCACGGTTTATTGGAGAATATTCTGTAAAAAAAATGTATTTATTCTACTAAACTTATTTAAAATTGATCTTTATATGTATGGACTTATTTGTTTATTGTGTCATGTAGTGCACCTCATCGCATAATTTTATTTGTTAGCAATATGTGTTAATACGTGCATTTCTCTTATATTTCATGCTAAGAAGGGTTTTAAGAAAAATTATTTGATTAGATCAGTCATTTAGTATACAGAAATAAATGTTTAAACATAAAAGACATGTTTTCTTGAAGACTTGGGTTCAGAGTGACGAATAAATTATATTTTTGTTGTATTAGTAAACTGTTACATATCTTATATTTAGATCAGATTTGATTAACAAGCATCATATAATTGCGCAATCATCGTATAACAGACTTTTTTTACATAATTGTACTGGTATTGCAGTCGATTCGGAGGAATGGCGTGAAATAGATGTCAGTAGTCATATTGTATTACAGGGAGGATATCAGAGGGTTTAAAAATAAGATCAATAAACTTAATCATGTTAATACATAATTCTCTTTCACCCAAGCACTTTAAATTTTAACAAAGTAGTTTTATCTCTTTTTCTCTCGTGGAGATTTCAAAATAGAAACATTAATAAATATGAGAGTTAAGACAAGACAATATTCGTTATAATATTGCCTTCATCTTGAAAAATCTTGTAAAACCCATTCTTTTCTTGGTCTTGGCATGTCCAGTCTTGTTTTGTCTTGATCTTGTCTTGAACTCTCAATTTGGAATTTCATTTGAAAATTCCAGCCAACATTTTTAAAGCTATGCTTTTCATGGCATGCCTTAGCATTAACGCTGGGTGTTAATGAAGAAAAACCGTAACGCTGCCCGGAATTTATTACCCGACCTCGTAAATAAGAAAACCTATGTTGGAGGGGTCGTATATTAAATTCCGGTCAGCGTGATTCTGACAGGAATTTAATACCAGACTCCCTGACAAAGGGAAACTAATGTTGGAGGGGTCGCGTATTAACTTCTATCTCGCGTAATGCGGGAAAGCTACTTGCAGGCTTGGCCATCTATCTAGTGGAACGGAAATTTTGGTTAGCGCGGGCTGTTTGAGTCGCCACATGCATAATGTCCTCGGGTTGATGTGCTTTAGAAAGAAAAGATAAAATTGTATTTCGTCCCGGGAGCACGCCTGGACTCATCAGTAAGGCTCATGACGTGCTCCCTACCTTAGACACCTGAGTAGTGTGGCATCGAATGGTAATGATCGCGCTTATATATTAACCGAAACCGTTTTTTGCCGCTTGATGGGACGCGACTCTGAAGCTTGGCCATCTGGCGAATGGAGCGGAAAGTGCGTCTTTGAGCGCGGGCTATTTAAGCTGCCACAGTACTCCCCACCCAGTTACGAAGTGGGTGTAAACCGTAAGAAGGAACGTTATGAAAGAAAGATGTCGAGATGTGAAGGCACGAAAAGGGGGAGAAAGAAACAGATGCGTTGTATTATATGGGATCTCCGAATTTTCCACGCGCTTTTTGGTTTGAGTGGCGTGACGTGATGCAAACATGTGGCTCTAGTATGTACGTGTGCGTGTGTGAGCGGAATAAAGCACGAATGGCACGATGGAATCTGTGCGAGAGTGCGTGAAAGATGCCGTCAGCCGTGCCGCGGATGCCGTGGTTAGGCAAGTGCGTGTGTACTTGTGGCTGGGCGTAGAGAAAATGTGGAGATGCGAGCTGTTGCTTTTATGTTAGAAAGCCACGAGCCAGGTTGTTGAAAATGGGTGCGGTATATTAACCGAAGCCGTTTTTCGCCGCTTGACGAAACGCGACTCTGAAGCTTGGCCATCTGGTGAATGGATTGGAAAGTGCGTCTTTGAGCGCGGGCTATTTGAGCCACCACACATACACTCGGTCGATGTTGTTGGCTGTGGCTCCATAGAATATCTTCATGAAATCAAATAAAAATTTTTTTTTTCAAACTCTGCTTGTGTAGAAAATAAGTGCAGATATGCCAAATTAACTTTAAAATGATTTCGCAACAACATAAACTTTAAAGAACAGAAAAACGCTAAATCTCGAAAAGAAGGCCAGATAGACCAAAAATAACAATTTTACTGGTTTCCCAAGTAGATAATGAATATTGAGACGGACTTATAGAGAGGTTATGATCTACTTCGAAACATAACATTATCTTTTCATACTTTGCATATATCGTAATAGAATAGAAATTAAAAATTTCAAAAAGATTACAGCACGTCAAGAATATATTTTATGAATGTGCATAGATTATTTTGACATGATTTCGACGCTTTCCACAATTAAACGTACACTAAAGGGCCCCACAAAGAACTTTACATCTCAAGGTTCCTAACGAAGAATCGTACACGCTGCTAATGTCCCACAAATAACTGTACATGCCATTCGTTCCTCACGAAAAATGGTACACGCCACTTATTCTCCACGGGAAATTATACACGCTGCTAATTCCCCACGAAGAGCCGTACGCGCCGCTTATGCGGTTCTTAATGAGCAAAAGTGGTGTGTACGGTTCTGCGTGGAAAATTATCGGCGTACACGGTTCTTTGTAGGGAATCAGCGGCGTGTACGGTTCTTCGTGGGATATCAGCGGCATATACGATTCTTTGTGGGAAAAACGGGATTTGCACGGGTTTTAGTCAGACATTTTTACGAGTACGCTTCTTCGTCGGAAGCGTCGATTTCATGACAAATTACCTTTTATGTAAAAGAAAAAACGCTATACATCGAAGGGAAAGCCAGATAAACCAAAAATAATAATTTATATAGGTTTCCTGATGGGGAAAACAATATTGCCCACGTTAATAAAATAGTTAGCAATACAATATACTTACTTTGAAAAATGCTGTTACTTCTAAACTTAAATATGCCTTTGCCACATGTATTACAGAAACAGTATTTCTCTTGCAAAACTAATTACTAAACAATAAAAAAAAAAAATATTTTAAAAACAGGATATTTTGTCTATAATAAATTAAGGATCCTTTTCAAAGAGCAGAACTATTTATGTATTGAAAAATTATTTCACAACATTGTCCAATATTTCAGCAACCTCATGTTGTCTTCATAGAGGATACCTTTTTAAAATTCCATTTGTACAGAGGATGATTAAATAATGCATAGATAAGTTAGACGTGAGACTAAAAAATTTATTTAATTAAAAGATGAAAACATAAAGTCAACAATTCCAATCAGTTAAACATTCTTTCTAATTTAAACAGTACAACAAAAAGTCATCAGTATTACACAACTTACATAGCACAGCACGTTTCTAAAATGTTTCTAAAACGTTTGAATATTTTTAAATTCACAAACATTTATCACAAAAGCTCAGAGACATTACTAAAACGTCTTTAAACCCGTAAATTGTCCGTTGCTAAGTTCAGCATAAGTTGTATGTTACGTTTTAGAAACGTTTCCGGAATGTTTCTCAAACGTAATTAAATTTAGTGAAAATTCAGATAAAAGTTGATTATTTTTATTTTCTTAGTAATACTTCAATTCATAAATAATGACAACAATAAAAGTAAAATTTAAAGAAAAAAACGTCTGATCTTGGGATACAAACTGGATGCGCTAGGATGAGGGGCAAGTATCTTATCTACTTGACCAGAGTGGACGAAGTACCGTGTTCATAAATTACATTACCATAAGATACAAGAACCAGTATATTTGTTTTCCATCTTTACAACTGAATCATGGAAAAATAAATGTGTTTGGACAATTCACTTACTGAATTGGATTTAGAAACATTTTTATCTTTTACGAATAATATTTTTCGTCTTACGTTCGCTCTTGCGATTTAATGCGATGTTCTACTTTCGTATTGAGTTCACATTCAATAGAGATTTTGTATGTAATGATTAGTAAGTACATCGTCAAACCAGAAAGATATTTCAATTATTAATATTTGTATAAATGCAGTGGTAAATACAGAAAAAAATAATAATGGTTCTTGTACTTTATAAAAACTATTTTGAATGTGAGAAATTTTGTCTACTTTGGCCAAGTGGATAAGATATGCTTGCTTTTTATCCATACAGACCCAGTTCATGTCCGTGGTATGGCAATTCTTTTTTCTTAATATTTTTTATTTTACTCTTATTGTTTTCTTTTATGAAGTTTGGTCATAATGAGATGATAATAGTAAATTATCTATCGCCTAAATCAGCACAAAATTGAGGTACGGTTCAAACATATTATAGAAACATTTCTAAAATGTTTTATACAAACTCATGCCTAGCTGAGCTACAGACATCTTACGGTTATGAAGACGTTTCAGACACGTTTTGTGCTATGTTGGAATCAATATTACAAATTCTTGTGGCACCGTTTTAATTGAAGATAAAGTATGAACTGGCTAAAATTTTAGACTTCATTAGGTATTTATTTTTACATTATATTAATTGCTTAGTCTACTAATAGCATTTATTTATGTATTACATTATCATTCTTTGTACGATCGTTATTTTTCAAAGGTAGCCCTGAAAATGCCATTATAAGGTGGCTAAAATATTATACAATTTTATAAAATAATTTTTTAATAATTACATAGTTCTGCTCTTTGAGCAACTTCCATAATTTATTATTGATTTTTATGGACATTTGATTTGTACACTTAGGATTTGTGAGATATGCGTCAACCGAGCTGATTTCAGGTAGCTATGTTTTTAATAGATGATAATTTTTTCTTTCTCTTTGTAAGCATAGCTTTTCCTGGCAGTCCCACGGCTGCCTGGTTTTTTTCATATTCTTTTGAAGATGAATTTATGAAAATATCTCTAACTATAAATTTTAAACATAAATGTATTAATAATTTCTAAAAACGAAAGCTTGAAAAAAAAAAATTTATTTCCTAATTTAATTATCATTTATCATATATGTATATTAATTAAAATTTGAATTCATATTGTTCAGACTGATCATGCAAAATTTAAGTGTCTCAAATACTAGCTTATATCGAACGTTGTATACACTCAAGACAAGATAGATATAAAAACTTAAACCTTGGGACAGATGTTTATAAATTGATCTCTGCCTACAATTGAAAACAGATTGTTTTTATTCATTGATTAAATTAGGTTTAAAACTATTTCATAATTTGGCGTTTGATTCGCCTGCCGTGCTAGTTGATGGCAGTGCCAAGCACATGCCTCGCAGGCTTTATATAAACGCTTCATTTTTCTGTCATTGCGCAATAATTTGAGGTGACGAAATACATTTGTTTTTACAAGACTGTATGAACTTATCTTGTATTATGTATTCCACGTACACCCATCTCCAGGCTTTTACGTTACTACCTATTTTTCCTATAGTCTAACCTACCTACGTTACTTATCCCTTCTTTCCTAAACTCCCCTAATTCCCCGCCGCAAGTATGCGAGTCTTTCTTATGGGCCTCAAGTGCAAAGTTCCCGTTAGATGTACGATTAACTACAAAAATTACTGTGAATTTTATGAAAAAAAACAATGGGTGAATTGGAAATTCAAAGTAGTAATGTCCTTAAAACATTCTTTGAAAGAAAATTTTCGTAAATAACGTCCAAGAACTAGTTACTCAGACTTTAAGACAAACGATTGCAGTTAAATTCAGAAACGTCCCAATTGCGAAACAACAGATAGAAAAGAAAAGGTAATATTTATAAGAGTAACATAGCAATAAAAGAAAGTCCCAATTGAATTGATTCTGTTTTAGATAACATAGTGGCTCAAAAAAAACATGATACAATTTAACACACACGAATATCCTATAGTTTTCTTAGACTTGGAAACTGGAGGATTATTCTTCTCCAAAGATATTCTGCAAAAATCTATGAAACGCGGCACTAGTCAATTCCATCAGTTTATTTTCACAAAAATTCTATTGATATTAAAGCATCTAAAGTCAATAATCTCAATATGATGCAAAAGCAATTGTTTTAAGGAGGAAAAAAAGTTAATGCTGTTACTAGTCATGTAGTATTTACAGAGCTGTGAAAGTATTTTAAAAACTTGCATAAGCAATGCTTTCTTGTTGCTTATAATTATAAATGTGATACTATACGGCTTATTTTCGCCTTAAAAAATTTATGCCTTACAGAGCAATTTAGTCAAATTTTTGTTGGTTTTTCGTATACACTTCAATTATTTTGGAAAATAATCCCTTGTCGAGCCATTAGGTACAGCTTAATGACACTAGGTATGGAACTTCTCATTATTTCATGTAAGTAAGCTTACGACGCATTGTTTACTGTGACTTTATTAGAAAATTTACTTTTTTATATTTGACAAAAGTTAAATTAATTGAACGTAGTAATTCTGTTGGTAAGATTTCCAAGAATTTTAAAAATAATTTAACAATGAGAAACATGTTAAGTCTTATTTTAGAATGAGTAATATTATTTTTGAAAAAATGTTGAAAATACTATTAACTAGGTTATAGAAAATAGTAGTGCATTTTTTGTGTTACATGATTTTTTTTATAATAATACTTTGCTCTTCACCATTACAAACGAAATGAATAATATATGTATTTTTGTTCTTCGAACTAATATTTTTTACTACATTCTAATTTATTCGCTGAATAAGAAACATCTTTCTTTTATAAATAACATACATTTCCCAGGTTATAAAGTAGGTTTACTATATTTATACATATAACATTATCTTTGAATACGGTATATGGATTGCAACGTTGCCACGACTTCTCTGCATGCAGCAGAAGTTCTGTAATTCTACGAAAAATTTTGAAGTTGTATTACTGATTACTCTCCAAAATTTCTGAAAAAAATCCTTTATTTGTGATGAAACGATTTCTTAAGTGTTAACCTGTTCATGACAACTTTTTTAATCACTATCGAACATAAGTATTAGGTCAAGATTTGTTTTAAATAAACTAACCAAAAAAAAAATTTTTTTTTTTCGTAGTTCAAATTTAGGACGTGCGCCCTTCACCTAGAAGTACGGATTAAATATACTTATACTGTTGTCCACATGCTTGCATTGAAAAAAAGGTATAGCTATATGACGTTGTAGTTAACGAATTCTCGTTGTTGCTCTCTGTATGTTAAAATTTGTATGGAAGTAGCTGAATTCACAGCTAATCAGTTGAGAGCACAGGAAAAAATAATAACTACGATGGATGTAGTATTACGACGTTTCGTCAGCTTGGTTCGCTGACCTCATCAGGTGTGATCTTTATTGATAAAACAAACATACAA
>JAPYYV010012522.1:0-10270 GCA_030522625.1 Copidosoma aretas | reverse complement strand
TAATTCGAATTTTTTCTCTTATTTATTAAAAAAGCTTATAATTGCTTTATTTCGGGGCTAGGACTTCAGAGACATACACAGACGTGATGTATTGTGATTGTAGATAAAAAAAAAAATTTAACTCAGCATACATGATCCAGTGCAATAATATAGAACAAATACAGTACCATTCTTTTTGGATACACTCACTAGACCTTTTTATGAAAAAATTACAATTTAGAACTCTTTTTTGTTCATACAACTATATAATATAGGAAGATATATATATATATATATTAATACATATATAAATATATATTATAATTACAAGACGGTAAATATATTGCTGTTAGACACATTATCAGGATATGTGCGGTAGTGAAGAAGGGACTTATGAGACTAACTTTACTGCCTACATATTGCAATACTGTTAATGATAACAAGAGATTTGTCATACTTTATTGAGAGACGAAGCAGGGTCCTTTGGATTAACTTAGTTTGTCTCAAAGTATGATGCCTCTGTTAGCATTGTCGGAAGTACTAGTGTTACTCATCGTACAGCTGTCGCTTACAGAATTTTCTTAGAACCTTCGTTTAGTTGATATGCTAATTACAAGACGGTAGCTGCAGTGCTGTTAGACACATTTTTACGATATGTGCGGTAGTGAAGAAGGTACTTATGAGACTAACTTTACTGCCTACATATTGTAATACTGTTAATGATAACAAGAAATTTGTCATATTTTATTGAGAGACGAAGAAGGGTCCTTTAGGATTAACTTTGTTTCACTTAAAGTATGATGCCTCTGTTAGCATTGTCGGACGTACTAGGGCTACTAGTCATAAAGTTGTAGCTTACATAAATTTCTAAGAACCTTCGTTCAGTTGATATGCTAGCTACAAGACGGTAACCGTAGTGCTGTTAGATACATTCTCACGATATGTGCGGTAGTGAAAAAGGGACTTATGAGACTAACTTTACTGCCTACATATTGTAATACTGTTAATGATAACAAGAGATCTGTCGTATTTTATTGAGAGAAAAAGAAGGATCCTGCAGGATTAACTTTGATTTTCTTAAAGCATGATACCTCTGTTATCATAGTCGAAAGCATAAATGTTACTTGTCATGCAGACCTTGCTTATAATTTTTTCTGAATCCATAGTACTACAATGAATCGTTAAAATGTGTTTTAAAGTCATCTTGCAAAAAATTTTCTTGTTATCTTTTCGTGCATTGCAAATGTATACTTGTGGCAGTACTAAAGGTTGTATTGAGCTACTGTCAGTATGAAAACGATATCCAAACAAATGTTCTGGTACACAGGTGTCATGACATTACTATCGTATATTTTAGATTTGTATTCGAGGTCATCGTAATAAATAAATATCAGGTGGTCTGTATAGTACATTACGCCACTGGGGCACAAAGTACAAACATGAGCGCCCGAAAGGCGCGCTTGTTTTACTTTTGTGCTCCAGTCTCGTATATTATTTTTCTTGCCGAGGGCGCAAAGTGTAATTTTGTGCCCGTGGGCACACTTTGGGCCCGAGAAAATACTTTGCGCCCGAGGGCAGAAAAAATTTTGGGCCTGGAGGGCCAAAAAAAATTTTCTGCCCGTGGGCGCAAAGTGGTTTCAAGGGCCCAAAGTGCGGCCACGGGCGCAAAATTGCACTTTGCGCCCTCGGCAAGAAAAATAATATACGCGGCGAAAAGGCTCTGCTGCACTTTGGGCCCATGGTAAGAAAAATATTTAGAGAGCTTTGTGTGACTATCGAGAAATCATCTGTCATCCAGTCATACTCGTTTTGAGTAGTGCAACCTCTGATAGCTTGGTTATAGAAGTAGCCACAGTTCACGTTGATCTTTTAAACTCATTAATTCAATTTTTTTTTCGTGTATTACGAATATAATGTACTGCGTCAACTTTTGTCCTTTATGGTGCCTAAAAAGTAAATTGAAGTGCAATATATAAAACGATTTGGAAACCTGTAAATAAATAATAGTTAATATAATGTCAATGGGATGATGTAAAAACCCATTCAAGAAAAATGAAGTCATCGTGAGTACTAAGATACTCTTGATACTTTCAGATGCATGCTTAACGTGCTGTGATACGATTCCGAATATAATTATATAGCCATGCGGTCACCAGGTCATGTGCGAAACGTGTTGGTATCAATGGCTGTATGGGGATGATGAGAAAGAAGATAATAATGATGATGACAACATAAAAATCGAAAAGAAAGATGTTCTTTATGTCAAGAACGCATACTTACCACTACATTTTATGAATAGTTATAAAATGTTACTATCTTGTTTTGTGTAATACCTATAGTTTTTATAATCTTTTTTAAAAATCCATCTTATTTAATTTTGTTTCGAACTAAAATAATACGATTTTGAGTTGAAGCTTTGATGACAGAAATTATAATATTAACGAAGTACATCACCCTATAGTACATAAACTAATCGCTCATAATACAATTATATTGTCTTTGTGATTAAATAATTTTGATTATAGTCTTAGATATATTGTGAAGTATACATGTAACGAAATAGATCATAGATGTTTTTTTTTCGTAATACCTAAAAATTAGTATTTTATACAAAGTAATGCAAGAGGTAATTTAAGATTTGTAACGTTTTTGTTGTATTTTTTAAGCAATATGTTACTCGTAGAATTGTATAAGTTTTCTACTAAGTAGCCTGTAAGTACCGAAACGGCTGAATTCTTCATAAGAACAATTTCATTCCCTCATGTATGTCAAAGTACTTTTTTACGTAAGTTCAAATTGTACGTCGAGACTTTTTATTTTATGATTCGCAATATCTGTTCTCACTTAAATAACTGTTGTTGTTGTACTCTGGCCTAATTATTTTACTCATTGCGACACTGTTAGACGAATCTACAATAAATGCATGTTGCACCTCATGATTTACATGAAAGATTTGTCTTGTTTATGTATTATTGTGATTGAAAATAATTTCATATAAATTGTGGTATGAAGTATGTGTCTATTTTATACCCAACTGGTATAATGAAACTCCCAACCCTATCATATTATTGAATGTTATAAACGATTTTATGTAGAGAAGGTTTATTTTCATTATGAAAATCGAAGAATGACGGACAATCATCCAAAAAACAATCTCAAGTAAAGCAGTATAAGTAGGCGTACATAAAATATTGAGTGCCCTATACAAGTACTTTATAAAGGAGCAGTGAATCACAACCTTTGGTAAGGCTTCACGAGATTTGATATTTTGGGTGGGGTACATTTCACCGAATTGTTGTTATGCCGAAAGATACAAGTGCCGAATAATAGATTCAGAACAAATTTTTACGTAATATATTTTGTACCGAATAAAAAACACCGAAAGCACACGGATTCTGTTATGAATAAGCTTATGTTTACTCTCTAATAAGGGTCGCTTTAACTTATACATTAAATACTTTTAACCATAGTAGATGATCGTTGACTGCGAAATAAAAATCGTCTACTTTCAAAACAGCTATTTCAAGGTTAATAATATATCATCCCAGAAATAGTATGCATCTATCTCTATAATAATTTAATTTAGGAACAGCTAAATTGATAATTCATGGATTATAAAATTTTAATGATCATGCTCCTAAATTTGAAATGCACTGTATAATTGAGTGCGCTAAAAATACGGATTGTTAGATACAGTGAATTTCAGTAATGTCGAGTTGATAAAAAAGCGTTTCATAGAAATATCATATAACAAAAATACCTAATTCAAAAAACGAATAACTTAATAATTCCGTTACTGGATTGCAATATTAGCACTGATATGAAATATTCACTTGGACAGTTTGATGTCAATACTAAAGGCATTGTCAATGATAGATTAGTTTTCCAAGCATTTCTGACACATGGCTTTAAAAGTAACTTTTTGACAGCTGCTTCTATACTGCACCTGTCAAAACAGTAAAGTTTGGACTTTATGGCTGCGACCCAACTTGGCACCACGATTAAATTGTCTTATCACTCGGGACCCAACTCATCTCCTCCGGAAAACAGTTTCAACCTATAAAACACAACTTCGATCGATAAAATTGTGTTACAAATTTTCGGAAATCAAAGATTTTTTAATAATTTATTGTGTATAAATCCTTCAAGAATGTAAGTACAAAATTTAAGATAAAAATGTTGAAGGAAAAAAATTCAAAAAGCAATTTAGTAAATTAGTACTGAGCTGCGCTGCGCTTCAGCATGTTTTTTGGATTGTTTTTGTTTATAAAATCGTTTATTACTTGAGAAAATGAGTGATTACCATGGTGCCCTAAAGTGCCAATCTGTTTACTATTTCGTGAGCTTCTACGCTGTATGCCGCTTGTTACGGAGAAAGAGCTAAAACTTTTTATTTTTCATGAGGAAATTTTCTGCTACTGCGACATAACACGTAAAGCGTTACTTCCTCACGATGTTCATTAAAAATAAAGAGTTTTACCACTTTCTCCGTCAGAAGCGTGTAGCGTGGAAGCTCATAAAATACTGAACAGATTGACACTTTACGGCACCAAGGTAATCCCTCATTTTCTCGAGTAATAAACGATTTTGTAAAGAAAACCAACCCAAAACGCATGCTAAAGTGCAGGCGGATCAGTACTCATTTATTAAATTGCTTCTTGAATTTTTTCCGTTCAACATTCTCACCAATGAATTTAGGTATTGCTAGAATAAATATAATAATAGTAATTATTTTTCTCCTAAAGTTGTACTATATTCAGGTACGTTTCAGAAATATTTTGGAAACGATTCTGAAATGCTCCATATAAATTATGCTGAGCTCAGCAACGGACATTTTATGGTTGTAATGACGTTTCAAAAACGTCTTTGAGCTTTTGGGAGAAATGTTTTTAAGTTTTATATTAAACGTTGTAGATACGTTTAGTGCTATGTTGGAATCAATATAACTTATTCTCGTGGCACTGTTTTAATTAAAGATACAGTATAAACTGATTGGAATTTTCGACTCAATTAGGTTTTAATCTTTACATTACACACATTGTTTTGTCCACCAATGTCACTTATTTATTTATTATTAAATCCTCCTTTGTACACCGTAATTTTTAAAGGTATCCCTGAAAATGTACAATTTTGTAAAATAATTTTTTACTATATCTTAGTCCTGCTCTTTGACCAACTTCCTTAATTTATTATGGATTTTTATGGGCATTTGATTTGTACACTTATGATTAGCGAGGTATGCATCAACCGAGCTGGTGTCAGCTTGCTATATTTTTGATAGATGGTATTTTTTGCTTTCTCTTTATGAGTTTTAAAACTTTTCAAAAAAGATTTAATTTAAATTTACAAAGTGTAAATACTCTGTAGATAAAGTAGATTATCTAGTTATCCACCCCTTGATACAACATCGCGTAATGCGATTTCGATATCAAAACTCTTGATTACTCAGCGTTGTTTTTCTGCTGATGATACAACAGATATAAGATGATAAAAGTGTACTGTTTTAGTTTTACACGAAAACAAGGGGCTACATTAACGTTACGGGCTCGTGTCCCACTCCCACATTTTTACTTTTGACGACCCCTGGAAGCTACATACAGCTTTTTCATTTGTTCTGCAGCACATAATTTTAAAGGTATTGACGTACTTAATGAACACATTCATGCACTTGTCAGAGCCTAAAAAGATTGTGTGTAAGACTGATGTGCTGGTAAAGTTGCGGGATCGAAATCTCAGCTATTTGACATTTGCGCGGAAAGTGCCTTCGCACGTTCATGCCGTTGATCTTGGGCACTTCTGTTTGAACGTAGTGTACTCTACAAATATTAAGAGTATTGCAGGATTGTTTTCAATTTGGCTTCATTATAGTAGAAGCTTCGTATCGGTAAAAAAAACCGCTGCCGATAAATTAGCACAAAGCTTCCTCAACAACATTCTTCTGCAATCATTTAACTGGAAAAAATAAAATAAAATATTGCATTAATTTAAATGTAAGGAGAAGCTATTTTTATGCTAGTAGGTAAACTATAAGCATTCAAACACAGTAAGGGTTCAAACACAGCTGTGTTCGAACACTTACTGTGTTTGAATCCTTATAGGGTTTTTCAGCCGCCTAGCGGCGGCCTTGGCCCCTACTAGGCCCCTGACTGTACCCCTACTACCCCTGTTATGAGATTTTTACCCCGGAAAAATTATTTTTAAAACTACAATTAAAATTATTATTAATAAAAAAAGTTTAAAACTGACATTGGTAAATCTACAGTTGAATAAAGAAAAAAAAGTTCAAATCATAAATAAGAGAAAAAAATTGTCCACGCTATTTGTAATCATTATTTTACACGCATGGACTCGGGTAATTCGAATAAATAAATGCTGCTGATGATAACGTAGATCTATGTTACCATCAGTTCTGTATAATGTACATACCATCAGTGGCATGGATCTCTATACTACATTTATTTTTTCACCACCGCCTGTCGGTGTCGCTCCTGCAGTATATGCGCGCATATGCTGCTGCCAAATTTTCAAGCGCGCGGACGCGAAGCAGCCGGCTGCGGGGCCGTCCTCATCGTCATCTCAGCTGCTGCAGCCGGCGCCGATGCTGAACTCTCTCTCGAGCGCGCGGACGCGAGGCATCCGGCCGTCCTCGTCATCGTCTCAGCTGCTGCTGGAGTCCCGAGAGTGCGCGTGTGAGTCGATGCCGCTGCTGGTGGAGCCTTCATCGTCGTCTTCTGTCCAGTCGTCGCGAAAATCGTGTGAGTGTGTGGTGCTGCTGCTACTGGAGTTTGGACTATGGTTTTGTGCGCGTCATCATCGTCGTCGTTGTCAGCGCTTCTGAGCTATCGTGGCTCACATCCCTGCCTTCTGCTGCATAAGTGTTGCACTACACTATGTTGCCACCGGCCACAGCAAAGAGCATCACCGAGAGCAGCGTGGCAACAGAGAGAGAGAGAGAGAGGGAGAAAGAGAGCAACGTCATCATAGCCGGCCGCAGCAGACACGGCATCATCGTTGCACTTACATCGCAAGTTAAGCGCTGCTGCGGCTGGCATGCACGTGTTCTTGGTGTCACTGCTGGAGTCTTGGTCGCCATCGTTTTCCAGTGCACGCGTGTTTCACTGTTTTTAAGTGCATGCGCGCAGTGAGCGCAGTCATCGAGCTGGTGCAGTAAAGCATAGTCGTCGCAGTCGTCGAGCTGGTGCAGTAAGGCATCTGTGTGTGGTCACCGTCGCCAAAGTCGTCGTAACGGTGACGCGAGGCGTGTGTGTGTCATCCTCGTCAACGTCGCCGAAGTCGTCGCGCTTTTTATTAAGGTAGGTTTTTTTAATTTTTTTATATCATCAGTCGTATTATCATCATCATCAACAACATGATTGTTAAGTGCATGCATTTTAAATTCTAGACGATTCTCAACCTTATGTTACATACACTGAACAAATTTAATGCATCCACTTTAATTTTCATGACATTTTTAACAGTGTATATTTAAATTATTAATAGTAAAAAATCATCTGGAATAGAATCATCTACTTTAAGTGCATGCGCGCAGTGAGCGCAGTCGTCGAGCTGGTGCAGTAAGGCATCTGTGTGTGGTCACCGTCGCCAAAGTTGTCGTGCTGGTGAAGCAAGGCGTGTGTGTATCATCCTCGTCAACGTCGCCGAAGGTATCGCGCTTTTTATTGAGGTTGATTTTTTAAATTTTTTTATATCATCAGTCGTATCATCATCATCATCATCAACAACATGATTGTTCAGAGCATGCATTGTAAATTCTAGACGATTCTCAACCTTATGTTACATACACTGAACAAATTTAATGCATGCACATTAATTTTCATGACAATTTTAACAGTGTACATTTAAATTATATATTAATAGTAAAAAATCATCTGGAATAGAATCATCTAGAATTTATAATGCATGCACATTGCTGTATAGACTTCGTCCCCATGATCATAAGTAAGCGTGCTCATAATTGTTATGCTTCCAATGTACACTCTTGGTCGGTTTCTCGCAGCTCTCAAAGTAATGAGCTTTCATGGTATTTTGACTGATGCTGCTCTCAATGATGGGATACGCTGCTTTCTACTACTCTTCACGACTTCAAGCTACCATGACCCTCTTTTACAAACTCTCAGACATATACTATACCTTACTCTGTGCTGTTTATGACATCTTTGCTGATAGAGGATGCAATTATCTTAATTCTGTTGGAATGATGTTTGAAGTAGCAACCCCTACTGCTTTAATTTTTTTTCTTCGGGTGGTCTTCTTGATGACGTTTTCTCTGTTGTCAACATCGTTAGGGATAATGCTCTATACTAATTGTATATTTACTGATGATTTCTGTTATGTGAGTATGAATTATACTTTATTTGTGAAAATATTTTCTCACATTATACATATTCAATTTAAAGATATTGTAGCTTAATGATGTTACTAACCTTAATGATTTTTTGTAAACAGATTCAAAGCATCGGAAGTATGTCTAACATACTGAGCTTCTTCGAGGAGTTTTGTCAGTCTTTAAATGCTGAAGAAAAATATGCAAACCATCAGGAGTAAATAGATGAAGAAAAGAGCTCACTGGCTGGAGAACTAAAAGAAAACTATCAAATACAAGCACTGCAAGATACAAGGCATGATGCAGCTAATTCTTCATCAGCACTAGAGTCCTTTAAAAGGGATCCATCATCATGGATAGTTTTAGATGAGTGGTCAATGTTAGATGATGCGGGAGGTTAGTTGAATATCCTTAATAAATTGTATATATTTTTTAATTGATGAATTAAAAAAATCTTATTTGATATATTTTTCCAGAAAAAATGGAAGAGGAAAATTGGGGAAAATCAATTGAACGTTAGTTTTCTTATTGTATAGATTATTGTTTAACTGTTTTCGTAGCTTAAATAATATCTCTTATGTTTCAGAATCATATGTAATAATTCGCAGTAAAAGTCATCTCATGATTCAGTTTGTTCCAGAGAAGCCATACAGACCTCCACCAGCATCATTACATAAGCCACCAACACCTACTTCTATAGATCCAGAGTTAATAAGGTTACTTTTATTAGCTCCGCCTCTCCCACCCCCAGATCCTGCAAAGCTAATCCTTGATATGCCTTCATTAGATCCGCTAACTGTTTCACCGGCTAAACCATCAAAACTAATAATTGATGTCCCTTATCCTAATCCGCTTCCACCTGGTACTGAAGTACTAGATTCTGAAATGTTGCAAGAAGCTGAGCAGTTTAAACTTCCAACATCAAATGATGTTGGAAATGAAAACGAAAACATTTCAGAATCAAGAATTTCATACACCGGTAGATGAATAGAGCTATGGGATAAAGCAAAAAAAAATGAGATATTTAGATATCCTTGGGAGCGTCAACCTTTCTTACTAGATCCTATACCATCCTCTGAAAAAGAAGAAGTAATTTCTAAAGAAAATCAATCTAGCACAGGAGGAGGAGGAAGAAGAAGAAACTAAAAATTCAAAAATTTAATTTTTAAATGAAAAAAAAAAAAATTTGTGTTATAAATTTGTATAAGTATCTGATACATTTTGTTTTGTAAAGATTCAAAAACTTTATCTTTACATGAAAAAAAAACAATTTGTTTTATAAATTTGTGTAAGTATCTAATACATTTTGTTTTGTAACATTGAAATAATTTTATACAAGGTTAAAGAAACATTTTAATACTTTTATATAAACTTTTGAAACGACTTTTGTATGAATTAATAAAAACTTCAATGATTAAATTAATATTAATTTCAAAAAAGAAGTTAAGGGGGAGAAAAACAAGTGCTTGTTCTTCACTAGTGAGGGCGTTGGTCGGAGCCCTCACTATTTCTTTTTTTAAATTGATAATAATTTCTTTATTAAAGTTTTCATTCAATACTTACTATCAGGTAGTTGGTACCTCATGGTATACAATAACCTGTATAATTTCTCTGTTTGTATTCTATTTTTTCTTATGATATAAGTGTATTATATAAGTAAGATATTATTGGTAAGACATGATCAATATTGAATCACTTTCTAATGTTTTTGTAATAAATTCTTGTAAAACCTGGAAATTTTGAAGTATCTCTTTTATCAGGGGCGGCAAAAACGCTATGGTCGGTGTGGTGCAACCACAGCTGAATTTTGAGTAAGTATGGAATTCCATACCTGAAAATTAGGAGACAGAGATCTAATACCATAAAACACAGGATAAATTTCCAGACAGATAAAACTTTTATCGAAAATAATTTATATTTCCCAATTTTGCAAAGTTTATAATACTT
>JAPYYV010012521.1:0-10271 GCA_030522625.1 Copidosoma aretas | reverse complement strand
TTATTTTTGTTTCCTTTCAATTGTTTTAAAAGCAACATAGATTTTTGCTGATACACTTTAGGTACAGTGCTGACGATCGCTTCATCGCTCATGCCATAAGCCTCTGTAGGCGTGTTGTCTTCAACCTCGTTTTGCAACGATTCTACAGGCTCACGCTTTTCATCGATGAAGTATAAATATCTGTGTAAAACTCTCAAATATTCTTTCAATTTATTTTATTCGTTACCGTGAGAATTTGAATCTAGAATTTTTTTTATTGCGTCATCCAGTCGACTCAAATTATCTCCGACAGTCTGTATAGTTTGCAAAACTGGTTGTGTGAAAAAATTGTTTGCAGCAGTAACGCCCTCCTTTGACCCGTTGTAAGTATTTTCTTTCTTTATTTTTTCAAGCTGATCTTTAGAGAGTAAAATCATTTTCTTCGCTGTATCCATTTTTTTTATTACAATATTCTTGATATTATTTCACTTAGAATGGGCTGTAATATGAATGGTAAAAAACCATTACCCTTTTGGACTTTAATTTTTTTCTTCTTTTTCCACGAATTTAGATTTTGATTTTAACAATTAATTGTCTTAAAACACTTTTGAATTTTTTTAAATCTTTATTCTGACTAATTCTCAGAGATACAATACCTTTAAGTACGTTTAAAACACACTCGCACAAGCAGTCGATCAAGTTCTTGTCAGCTTTTTTCAACAATGCGGCTCTCTGTTCTTTATTAAAATAAGCATGGGCTTCTAAAACTGCAATGTACTCTTTTTTGAAAGGAGCTTCTTTGACCTGCCGACCGGTTTGATTAGCCCGATAGCTTTGCGATGCAGACGGTTTCATAGTTCAAAGGAAACGAACAGATACATGTCATTACGCTCTATTTTATGGAAACCTACTCGAGGTGTGCGAATGTACTAGTTGCATATTTAGGCAGGTAAACGTATTGATACTCGCCGCCCGGAAATATACATGTTCGAAATCAAAATTCGTCCAAAGTATCTTGCTTACAGTCAACCATAAGATATCCGTGCCCTTTCGCGGTTGCATCTTAATATGACTACTGAATGAACTTGGAATTTTCGGGGAATAACTGCCGAGCCAAATGTTGTATTTGAGCGCGATCGCGCGGGATTTTGAATAGGACGATGTACGTAGCGTTGAGACTAATATTTTGAGAATGAGTAGACTCGTGAAAAATATTCTGCGTTATAAACATCACACTGATATTTTTATGATGACTGCCTTTCGTAAACAGATCGACAGCAACGTTATTCGAAGACTCGCGCATCAAATCATCGATGATTAAAAATTTTTTAAGATGGGGATCGTTCGAATAATCCTCAGGTTTCGGCAAACCCTCACAAAACACAATTTGTTGCCCGTTTTTTAAAAAATTTTCACTTTTGTAACCATCTTGCCACTCGGCGTAATAAAATAAAATTTGATCAAACGTCACGTTAGACATTTGATCCAAAAAGTTTAAAAACCTTTTGACAAAAACTGTTTTTCCACATTCTGTTGGAACGCAAATCATACTTGTCCACGGATGCTGCCAGCGAGTATCCATTGTGACAGCGATTTTATACTAATTTTATTTTGCAAAACACGTACATAAAATACTATTTTCGAAGCGTATACCTATGAGCCGGAGGAGTGTGGTGGCGGCGGCGGCTGCAGTGGTGATGCTACAGTAGAGCTAGCAGTTATGTATACACATACATATTCAGCTAAATAATCAGCTGATTCGTTTCTGCATGCATTGAACTAGCACCGCTCTCTCCTGTGCTACAGCACGGCTAGCAGTTATATATACACAGATATATATATACAACGTATGGCTCGGTTTTTGATGTATCAGAGTCAGCTAAAGTGACTCTGCGTGTTTAACAAGCGCTGCTCTCCCCCACCTCTTTCTTCCCGATTCCTATAGCTAGCTGTTATGTATGCTACTGACCCCATGCACTATTCAAGCCATCCGGGTAAACAAAAATAAATAAGGGGGCACTCGGATTCGATCTGAGGATCTCTCGATCTGCAGTCGAATGCTCTTCCGCTGAGCTATACCCCTGACTATAGCATCAGCTATGGTAACCGTTTAGAACATGAATGCCAATTTTCACTTGTACAGTTATATATCCAAAACGTGTGATTTATTTTGATGTGATGTGGACAGCTGGTCTGACTCTGCGAGTGTAGCTACGCTCTCTCTCTCTCTCTCCCCTTTCTCAAGTATTCCCTTGGGTATCTTAAAGAGGAACAGCAGGTATAAACAGGAAAGCCGTTCATGGTATTAATTATCCTATGTATACGAAATAATTACACAGCCACTATTAATAGTTACTAGTGGTAGCTCTTCTTTAAGTTTTGAAAGATGCAAACCCTTGATAGCTCGGTTGGTTAACGGTCTCAGTGGCATGAAATCGTTGATTTATCTTGATCCATCGAGGGTTTGCATTTTCATTTTTAAATTATTTTTAAATATATAATAATATTTATAATTTAGTCGAAAATATTAAAAATTTATGGATAGGAGATAGGAATGAAAAAACTAAATATTAGTTTACACGCTTTATTCGTAAAAATATTGTTTTAAAAATATATGTTAAAATATATTAGTTTTCCTTATAAGAGACACTATCTACTACGTCATGACCACTCATCCATGCTGCGTGTTCCATCTTGCGTTTAAGGTGTTCGTATGCATTATAATATGAATCACTATCCTGCGATGATGATTTTGTGGATAAAATCTTGATGAACCATTCTTTTAATATGTGCGCTCTATGTAACGCACAAAATAACTTTTTGCCTTCAAAATGCTTTTGCGCGTGCGTGAGACATATAGGTATAGAGTTTTTTATATTGTCATCTTTTTTGAGGGAATGACGAATTTGTGAAATATCGTGAGCCTCGCGTTCTGATATCGAACTAATAAAGTTAGCTTCATCATTATTACGTATATAAACTCTTTTAAGGTTTTTAGTTAGAGTAACAAGATAGTATTTTAAATAATTTATCGTAATATCACTATCATACCACTCGATCCCATGCACTTCCACTGTATGCTAATTATTATATTTTTTTACGTCACAAGGTAAATCATCGAACGTGCAAGGTGATTTAATCAGCCGATGCCCGACAATGTTTTTTTGTAATGATACGACTGCAACTTCTTTTGGAATGAATTGTCTTTTAGCATCGTAAAATCCTTGCATATCTATAATAAGATCCATGTTGCCAAATACTATACTCTCTTATAACCTTTATTCTCGGAAAAAGATTTTTCGTTTGATGAATATCGGTCAGAGGTATTTTTTTTGAAAGACGAAAAAAAAGATTTATTCTTCTTCTCCTCGTCCTCCCTCCTGATAAGGGGCTCCTTCTCTTTCGGAGTTCCCTTTTCGTTCTTATCACTTTTCCACATTGTGCAATACTAAGGCAAAAAAGGTAACCAATGCGTATCAGTATGACTCTTCAGCAGCGGTGGTGACATCACTCTACTACATGTGATTATTGTATCCTCATCTAGCGCTCTTAGAGGTGATTGAATTACGGCCAACTTACCATAACCAAAATTTTTTAGCATTGTAATCGGACGGTAATTCTATTACCTTTTGGGACGCTGCTCCACCCTAATATTACCCACTACTACAACCATACTCACCAACAATAGTTGTCAAACAAAGCTGTCTATTTTAAAATTTGTACGGAAAAGTAGGTAGAGTATTTTTCAATAAAAAAAATGTATACAGCAGACACAATATATTTAAAAATTTTTTAAAATTTGTTTACAATATCAAGCTACAAAAAAGTATTGTTTACATGTAAAGTTAATACATATTCTAATACTATCATTACCAAGATTATTAGAGAGAAATTATGACTAAGGAAAGAATAAGATAAATCATAGATACTTTACTTCAGAGGTTATGTTTATTATTTAATGAGTCTTTTTATAAAATTTAATACATTTTTACGCTTAACTAAAAGAACACTTTTACACAACATTTCTTGATACATTCTTAATAAACGCATAATCTAAGCATTACATTTGTTTTAAATGATTCATACTTATTAACATTTGCACATATTATTTGAGTTTGACAAAATCTTTATATAACTTAACGTAGTCTCTTCGATAGTATAGAAAATTTCAACAGTAGCAATGTCTTTCAGATAGTGCATGGGATATGGGTTATGTGAATTATCATATACACACGTTTGTGAGTTCTAAAAACGTCCTGTAAATCGAATAATAAATAAGAAACGTGTACGTTTCCCAATTTCATATAGAAGGTTGTACAATGCTAGGTACGTAGAATAATTTTTTTGAATTTTTAATTGTATCAGCAAGTGGAACAACGAATGCCATGTTAAGCCTTGTAAATTCTTAAAATAGTCAGGAAAACAGTTACAATGAGGGACTACACAGGTTTTCTAAATACAATAACATTTTGACTCTATGTGCTGCTCTCGGATCATCCTTATAAAATCTAAAACAAACAAATTTCATTGTTTCTCTCGGTACAATTTATTAGATGAAACTAAATGACAGTAATTTTTATTTATGTGTAAATTTGACGAGTGTCATTGATTCTACTAACCCATTTATTACAGTCTAGTATTTTTATAACGTGATTGATTCGACATTTAGTAATTTCGAAATTATTTAAATTTGTAGTTTTTGTGTAGTGTTTATCATTGAATTCTATTCGTGTGACCCTGTTATCGATTATGAATAAAAAATCAGCTAGTGTGAGTTCGATAAACTTTCGTTTTGTAAGATTACTTCCACAGTACTTATAGTTTTTCGGAAAGTTATAATTTCCCATTGAGCTTATCGAATCTAACGTTCTAAAGTATCCATGCATCATTTCAAAATTAAGTTTCGTAAATATGACATTTTTTAACTTAAATAAACATATATATTGATTATTATAAGCGTCCTCTTGTTCCTCTGATCTAAGCTTAATTAATATGTGTAACAACTTATGACAAGCTAAATCTTGTAGTGTCATTTTATAATCGGGATACACGGTGCATGTTGGTACGCGACAAAAATCTTTGCTACATTCGCATACCTCCCCCTTGCAGACATTTTTGATACATCGTATCATATCTAAAACATATAAAGAAAATTATTATTTTTTGTAACCAAAAGGGTAAGATCTTTTTTCTGTTCTTTAAAACTATTTTAGAAGTTTTATCTTCATTACGCGTCACAACATCATGCAAATTAGTTTTTCTTATCATGCTATTTCTAGTAATAATTACATTTTCTGCTTTTTCGTCAAAAGTACTATAAAAATTCATATCAATCATTGCGCTTATGCTGTCAAAGTTTATTTTTAAGCTGTCATCATAATTTAGTCGTATCTCCTATACTTTACACGTGTCGTATGTTTCTCCTGATAAAGCACGAATTCGATAACCGTGAAATTTCGGTCCACCAGAAACAAATTTTTCTATGAACGCGCCCTCACCGAATTCTTCCAACTCATTTGTTAAATTACCTTATAATGACCCTGTAGGTGGTAGATACTCTAGAGGGGCCGTGGTACTAACAAATATTACAGAATCAGTATCGTAGTATAATACTCTTTTATCTAATTTGTCCAAGAATGAATACAACTTTAAAAGTGCTTGCGCTGTGGTATAGGCTGCTACGATTACGTTAGTACAAGGTGAGGACAACGATGCTTCGTCCTTGAACAACCAGGTTATGTACATTGTGTTATTGTTAGCAGGGAGACAATGTTGAATATAAATGTCTGGATCACATAACAGCTTTAATAGGCTACCGTAATCGTTAACTACAGTTGTTCTAGGAAGGTTCCCTCTTTGACCGAACTCTTCCCAAAAACTGTTTAAACACAACTTTGCTACAGATCTTAAGCCTGCATTCTTAACAATATTATTTACGTCTAATATTATACCTTCTTTTTCCTCATAATATTTAATATAATTTTCTCCATCATTTTCAGTTTTTACATAAGAAGGCCACCCGCTTGCCTCAAGTTTTATTTTTAGGAATGTATCGATGTATTCCGAAAGTAGACCACCACTTTGCGATTTAGGGTCATATTTCACTGTTTGGTATTGCCTAATAACCTCTATTTTAACAATTTTGTATCCTACCTCCAGCGATTTTTTTATTACATCCGAAACCCACGTACCTACTAGTACTCGCTCATTTACATCATCATGAGGGCATTCGTTTTCGTATACTTTTTCCGTACATGTTCTACACAAACCAAAAAGCAATCTACCGTGCATTTTTGCTGGTAGTATTGGATGAAACAAAGATCTTGGGGGTAAAATTATACACTTTACCATACCTTCGACTTTGTACAGAAAATTTTCATAGGTTTTTCCAGTGAATTCGAAACACTCGTCTTCGGTATAAACTTTTGGATGCCCTGTTGGTAATTTTTCTGTCTCACATATGTATGGATACAAGAAGCAGACATCTACAAATTCTATTTTTTCGTCACCTCTAACATCACATCGTGATACGATATTTCCTGTACGGCCACCGTAAAAAGCTTCTCGCGGATTAAAAGTACTATTTCACGTTATAGAATGACCCCTCATAAATATTTGAAATTCTTCATTTTATGTTAAATAATTATCATAGTCATGTTCCCATATTTCGACAATTTCGTAACCGTATACTCTTATTTTTGAGCTTCTCACTAAAGTATTTTAAAAACGCTCGATAAAAGTATCACTATTGCTTAGTTTTTCAAATCAATTGTTAGGAAAGCATCGCATACACCTGTGAAAATAGCAACCATAAAATAAAAACACCGTAACTTTTGTATTTGCCACCCCTTTTTGAGGTTTTAAATGTCCATCAATGAGAGGACCCTCCACTAGACGATATTATCGCCATCTTCCTGCATAAATGATTTCTACCTTCCTTAATTTTTCCTCCCACAAAAGCCACTTAATATATTTTTCCGAAAATTGTCCTAATCGTGAATACATGGTTGCCGGTATAATGACAATCGAATCTTTTTTCAAAAAAAATTTTCCACACAGCACAGAGAACGCACAAGCTATCATCACGCTTTAAACAAACGGGTCGACTTTTTCCACTTAAACAAAAATTTTTCTGAAAGCAGTGCACGCTTCGCGTAATATCTTTACATCTTGAACACAGTACTTAATAAGCTCTTTGTTCAAGTCGAATTCTACATTTTTACTGTTAGCTTCGTTGTACCACTTAAAAAAATGTTTACGATCCTGTTTACTCATTGTATCTGCCCCGTAGAATTCTAAAGAGGGATATGGCCCTTTGTAATGTAAATTATCTTTAGTTACGAAAAAATGAGGGAAGTACCCTTCTTTCATATTTTCAGCAAGGTTGAACGTTTTTAGGAAGTCCGCGAGTTTCATAGGTATATAGTTTAAACTATCAATAAATTTTGTTCTTCCTATTGACATATAAATAATGTTTCTGCCGTTGAGAATGACTTCGGGTGCGGTTTTACTATTATTTACTATATATTTTAAAATAAATTGAGCGTCAAAAGCTTAAGCGTTATGCGCTATACATATAAACGACGAAAAAGTTCTACTATCTTTTCGTAAAGCAAAATCAACAATTTTTTTAAGGCAATCTTCACCCTCAAAAATTAATTGCCTAACCCCGCAAAACTGACAAAAGCTATATATATCAGCGACGATTCTTTCATCTATGCACGAGTCGCAACGTACTTGAGCTACACAAATAATTGGGATATGCATATGTGTATTATTTGAATCATTTAAAGTTTGATCTTGTCTTGTCTCGAAATCATAAAAAATAGAGCAATTTTTTTTTCATGTTTTTGTCCCTACATTTATTACGATTGGTTGTATACTGCAAAGAATGTTAAGATCATGTACGCTTCTACATTCTTTGCAGTATTTTTTTCCGCATTCGTGACGACCTTTAGCATTGTTATTTACTTCGTCGCAAGTTTTACAAAATTTAAATACATTGCACATCTACTTCTTACAGATAGTGTATGCGATTTTGTTCGCGTAAAAGAACCTTTCGTCTTATGATTAGAAAAACACTGACGACCATAAAACTCCCTTCCACAATCGTCGCATAATATTTTTGTAGCATTACTATTATTCTTACAATTTGATGACTCGTCGCATGCGGGGCAAACGAATATACAATCATGATCACCTATACGGTTGTAGTTTTTTTTACATTGAACGCAAAAATACATCGGCTTTACCGCTAGTAAATTTTTAATTAATTTGCAATGGCATAGGTTATTATGGTACATAATATTAATAAAATTTTTGTATCATATTTCGCGGTCAAAACCTCATCACACGCAAGCACTCTTGCTAAACATAGATTATCATTATTCTTTATAATCAAGATACCTTTTTTACTAAAATTATTTAATGCGTCTTCCAAAGCACCCTATCCTTGCGGTAGTTTTATATAAGTAGCTTTCACCGATAAAGTTTTAGCTATATCAAGTATACGCCTACTCTGATCGATTTTTTCGCATAACGACCAAATATCTTTAAAGGTAAGCTGATCAACTAATTTATAATAAATACCAGCAGATTCTTCCGTTAGTGCTTCTGAGCCTGTCTATACCGACTAAATAATTATTGGTCTCGCAATTGTTTTTAATCACGTTCAAAAGGTCTCTGAAGGCATTTTCAAGCCATAAGATTGGGTCTGCAGTGTCTAATGGTTGTAAGATTTTAAAATTTATCGAGTGACACGATCTTTTAAAGGACTTGACATATTCTAAGCGGTCGCTTTCTATAACTATGTATTGGTTACCTTCAACGAGTCTAGATGTTGTAAGTGCCGGCGTCGCTACAACGGTATGATGGGTGATCTCTTCACCATCCTGATACTTCAGTTGTTGTTGTTGTTGTTGTTGCTGTTGTTGTGGTTGCTGTTGTTGCTGTGGTTGCTGTTGTTGCTGTTGTTGTTGTAAATCTACTTCTAAAGACTGTTGCTGTTATTGTTGTGGACCTACCTTTAAAGACTCTCGTTGTGCACCGCAACCTGTATAAATGCCAACCAAATTATATAGATTTTGAAAGTAAAAAAAAAAAATAATGATCTTGTGATTATTTTTACCTTCGAATGTTTTTTGTTTCTTTGTAGAAGATTGCATTCCTGATTTTCCTGGCGATGTCTCGTTTAAAAATTTTCTCTTGTTAGCGAGATCTACCGGTTTAATATTTTTTGCTGTAACATAAATACATAAGTCAAAATTATTTTATTCTATATGAAAAATTATAAGATATTTATACCATTACAAACTGTCCAGCTTTTATTAATGTCCCGTACCCACGACGGTCTGGGTGCTGCCTCCAAGTCATCATCAGAGTCTATGTTGCTTTCACCCACAATAAAAATGTTACATCACAAAAAATAGTTATTTCCAGCACACAGAACGTTTGTTTAAAGAATGTATAAATTACCAGTAAAAAGCACTCTATGTCTAGAGGTATTCTGCATTTCTGATGACCCTGGAGTGGGTTCAATAATATATTCCCTCTTAACAGAGCGATCATAAGCCCCAACTCTCGCAGCTATGAAAAATTATCGATGATTAACAAAAAGTTTTTTTACACATGCAAAAATATTTCATGAAATTTTTACCTTTTAGCGTGTCACGATTCTTATTTATATGTTACACGGATGATACACCTAACGATAGATTGACGGCAGCCTGAGGTCGATCGACATCAGCCGATTGTTGACCGACGGCCTCTGACGGTAGATTTACATCCGTGTTGAAACCCATTTTATTTGCAACTACAATAGAATTTCCATGCATTGTACTATACACTAATTTTTAGCATGCAAAAAAAAGTTTCATAAAAATTATAAATAATAGTACTTACTTAACATATCATTGTCCGTGTAAACATCTTGCAAAATATTCAACAACCGGCCTTCTTTCGGTAAACATTGTACTATCGTTTAGAGAGCAAGGGGGCTACGCACCAAATATAAATGATGAAGATCCCTCGTATGAACGTAGTTAATATGCTTCGTGAACAATGTCTCCAAAATACCTATCAACTCGTTAATGTTGTATAAGGGTAGCACATCTCTAATCCAATCCTCAGAGTACAGCACACTCACTTTTTCTGACAAAATATTCGCGTATCACACACACGAACGCACAACCTCAAATAAATCGCGAACTGTTGATGATTCCATCGTTTTTTACGCAAAACCGGCGAAGAAAATGCTCGAGGTAAGACTTTGCAGTGGAAGGCAAAAGCTGCTG
>JAPYYV010012520.1:0-15666 GCA_030522625.1 Copidosoma aretas | reverse complement strand
GAATCCTGGTGCTCGACTCTTCGCGCCGTGGTCGATACGTGCTCGTCGGCTGCCGCTGACATTTTTATTCGGCCCGAATCGAATGGGGGGGAGGGGGGGGGGTGCGATCGGATTCGGGAGACGTCGGGCCACTGTGTTTCGCGCCGTTCCGCCCTGTGATCCCTGCGGCGCGTCTTGAATTTCAAACGGCTCGTCGATCGCTACTTTACGAATCGACGCATCGATGCGAGTCGTTCTATTTCGCCGTGAAAACGAGAGCGGGCGCTCTGGGGGTGATCCCGTCGCAAAGAATAATGGAGCCCGTACAGCGCCGGGGGTTAATTTTAAAAAGGAGCCCGTCGATATTTTCCTCTCCCTCGCGCTTTCAAAGGGGCCGGGGCTGGCAAAGGAAAATTAAATTTTAATTAATCACGCCCTCGCGCTCTCCGCTGGATTAAGATACTCCGGCGTGCGGGCGGCGGCAAAGAAGGGAGCTCTGAAAAATGCTGCTGCCGCGCGGAAAGTTCCCGATGTATTTATACTCGTTAGGGGAGTTTAATTGGATTGGCGATCATCTTCTCATCGGTTTCAGGGATAATGAAGAAAAACGCTCGGGCATTGGTGATATTATTTTCAGCGCTAACGTTCATGTCGGTGATATTCTCGTGATATAACTCATATTATAATCTGTTAAAGTGCGTTTCGATGCTACTTCGGCGTTTAAACATTTCTACGGAATTACTCGTAAGTACCGTCAAAGTGGGACCCGAAAAGAATCCGACCAATTAGAAGATACCCCCGAACTTTATAACTGAATAATTGAGACAAGCATTCAATTTTCACTTGCATCACTACCGCGAGTTTCGGCCAATGCGAATATAAGCGCGCATAACTCCGAAGAACTTGCCAGAGAGCGAGACAAAGAGTAAGCGGGGAAGCCAGCATGTTGGCCGAGGGGGAGGGGGGAGCTTTATGTCTGTTATACTAAGAAATTTCCGCAGTGCAAGGTCTCCCTGGTAGTGTATATAGCTTCGAGCCATTCGGCGAGACTGATGACTGGAAGTTAATTGAAATCCAGCGAAGATTTTCGCGAAAGTTTAATTAGTTTTTGAAAACTGTCGTTCGTGGAAAACGATGACGATATAATCACCCACACTGGATGTACATCGGGACAATTTATTTATCGAGAGAGCACTGTTGAATGGATAAGTTTATCTCCTTCTTTTGCATCACGGTGTTTAGCAGAGAAGCAGAAAAAATTTTAATTCGATTGCAAGCACGGTCATAATGTATACTGTATAGGAAGCGAGTTTGAATTATCTTTGTTCATTATATTAATGAGGAGTGTTATTACGAACCAAGTGAGCCGTGGTCGAATTAATATATTTGACCATTAGTACGCTCGAGTAATGTGGTGCTGAAACGTCGGACCATGAGGCTCGAGTTTTAATTTGAGAGCGTAAAACATAATTTACGCAGCGATGTTAATTAGTTCTGATAACTTGAAAATCCTCGTGTGATGATTGTAAACAAACTTATATTATTATATCCATTCGTACGTGATGAGTAAGAATAAAATCAAGAATAAAAAAATAAATAACAATAAAAATTAATAACTTAATGGTAAAAAAAATGTTTGAAAAATATACAGCAACGATTTATAACACCCAAGCTCGCGTTTTGTACGCGTGGGTGAAACTGCTTCCAACGATCATTCCAGCATCGGCGAAAGAGAGGAAAAATTAAAAGAAAGCTTATTGGCGAGCAAAACTTGGAACGAGAAAAGGGTATGCAGCAGGCGATCACGTCGAACGAGTAAGAATTTAAGCTCATTCGGACGTCAAAGGAAACGAAGGTACTTCCGAGCCGATTACCGTCTGAAACGAGCGAGCCCCAGCTGCTCCCGCCTCCTGTTCCCCCCCGGCCCTGCAACACAATACACCCTCGACTCCCCGATAATGGCCGATACGCATCCGCTTTACTTTAATAAGCTCGTAATTTCCCCGCCTCCGGACGCAGACTGCGCCCCGTTATGCTAATGCTCCCTGCGCAAGGACTTTGACGACTCCCGGCCGCGGCAGCTGTTGTACTTGCCTTTTCACTTTTATTCTCTTTTGGCGAGCGCGAGGCTGTCGCCGCCGCTGCTGCTGCTGCTGCTGTTGGGCCATTGAGAGGGAGATAATTAATTGGATGCAGCTGCAGCTGCTGCTGGATACGCCGCGTTCGTGTGTAGTAATATTCGTGCTAACATGATCTATGATTGCAGGCGCGCTGCGGCTAATACCCGGCTCGGGACGTTCGATTAATTTTCGAGGTCGAATGATCACTGTTTTTGTTGTTCCCTCTTGGACCGTTTTTCGGGGATTTTCGGGACTTGAAAAGCGGAGAAATATATTGCTGGGCGGTTTTTTATACTCTTTTATTCAACTTGCTCCATCTGTCATCGTGTTGGTGGTGGGATGGGTGGAAAATTGGGATTGATTTTCGTTCTACTTGTAGCTCGGCTAAAAAAAGATTTTCCGACATAAATGCTTACTTTGATAACAGTGCGATGTAGCATAATTGTATTTTGCTGATTTCTGAAGGAAGAACTAAAAAATAAAAAAAAAATGAAATTCGAATACGCATCACGTTAGGTCACTTTAATTTTCAATGCAGCTCGTCTTACCTCATTTGTCTATTTCTACTTAGTCTTGCCTTACGTCTTCGATGTCAGCGACTCGTCTTAACACACTAGACTGTTTCTACTTGGTATTGGCTCATGTGTCCCCGTACTTAAAAATAAAAATTTTAAACACTAAAAGCAGTACCCTCAATTAATTAAAAATGTACCAGACATTTTTTTACCGTTTTTGTGTTTGATAAAAATGGAAGTTACCATAATAAACAATTAATCGGTTTGGCTACTCCCATATTAATTAAATACACGTTCAATAAAAAAGTATCTTTCATTTTTTTAATTCACTAATAAAACGATGTTTACATATTCTACGTACATATTTTTTTTTTTTAATTTTCCAATTTAAAAAAGTTGAAGGGCAGTTTTGTTTGAAAATCGAGTTTATAGTGTTTTTTGCTGAAAATTCGTCATCAGAGAGTACTGATACTTTTAATCAACGTCACTCACTTTTCAAACTCGGTATTTTTCAAGATGACAGACATAAAAAAAATAGTAACTCTTTTGCAGCAATTTTGATCACGCAGATGAAAAAAAATGTAATAGCTTTTTAAATGTTTTTGTGATTTTTGAAAAATGTAGCACCAACAGCTGTTAAAAACTGATTAATTGTGATGCAAAGAAGCATTTCAAAAATTGTAGGTCCATCGCATAAAAGTTTGGGGTAACAAATTCTAAAGGTGAGGCTTTCAGTACTATTTTTCATTTGGCACGGGTGTCATATCGGGTGAAAGTTAAAATAGAACTCTAAGATAGAAATCTAACGGAGACGTCAGAAATGATCCTCCTCAAGTTGAAAGTCGAAACATTACAAATATTAATAAAAAAAGTTTTTATGCTCATTTTTCCAGCGAATATCAATCTTCGAAACTGGAATGTTCGATTGAAAATTCTTCATCTCCCAAAGAGTACCCATCAATTCTCTATAATCGTATGAATAGTCATTATACTTTCAACGATCCTTCCAGTACTAGAAACACTCGTCCTCTGGATCTCACGAGCGTGACTGTTATCAAATTTCAACAATCAACTTTATCAATTACTCGAAAACAAAACCTCTCCTCACAGCTCCCAAGCTTGCTCTGCCACGAAGGAGTTCCCGGAAGAACCGCCCGTTTGACACTCCCATCCAGAAGGAACGGTTGACCATTACTTTCGCGGACAGCGAGCTTGCATTTTACTCCTCCCCCAACGTCCGGCCGAGATGTCACTCCGGAGAAATTTGCGTAATGGCACCCCGGCGAATATCACTCTCGAATAATTAAAAGCCGACGCGCGGAAAATTCGGGCACCCCGCTCGATTATTCCTGCCGAAGCGCGCTCTCTTCGCCACCGACACAATAACTTCGACGACAATAATTCACCCTGCGTCACCCGTCAGCTGCAAAACACGCGCGAAGCTTCGTAGCGCACGAAAAATAAATATTCGTGGAAACAATGCCACTCGGACGGCTGATGAATAAATCGGGGAAATATCACAATAATGATGATGATAATAATAAGAGTGAAAAAAAGAGCGCCCGCGTTGAAATTTACGGCGAAGGAAAAAAAAGATTCCGGCCGATTGCCGCGCTTACGCGCTTGTCGTTCCCCCATCGATCCTGAATCCCCTGGAGCCGAAAAAAGTAACGGAGCGCGCGGCTGGCCGGAAGCAAAAAGGGGCGAGCGGCAAATTTCCCTTCCCGAGCTCCGGTGGAGGAAAAAGGAGGCGCAACGGGGATCGCCGATTGGTTTAGCCTTAATTGGAGTATCGGCGCTGAAAGGCGAAAGAGCAGCCCATGGAGATTAGCCGCGGGGTATGGTGAGAGGCCGGGCCCGCCGCCGTTTCGCGAAATTGTGCGCGATTGGGTGGCTGGAACACTGCTCGGACTCCGGACTATTAGCTGATTACCTTGCGCTGTTTGCTGCGAGACGCGGTGAACCCTATACAGATACGTTGTCTCGGTCCGTCTGGTTTCGCGTTAGCTCGCTCGTTCGTTGTGTAGGTGAGATTTTTTATCGAGAGTAGATATTGTCAGGATGACTGTGGGTTTGACGAGACGATTGACGATTAGAGAAGTTGAGATTTGTTTATTGAAGAATAAGGCTGGCTTTACTCTTCATTAACGAGATTTAGTAGGATTTTTCTTACCTCGAAAATTGATAAGTAGGCAGGCTTGGTAAATAATGGATTCCCTCTATGATGTAGGAACGTCGTACTTTCCCGTGTAACATAAACCTTCGAAATTCATTTAAATCGAGCTCCTCGCGTAGTTTTTGCGAGCTTATACTTATGCACTGTATTTTTCGTGCGATTCATGAATATGCAAACTCGTGTGATCGTTATTCTTTTTTTGCGCATATACAATGTGTTAAAATCCACTTTCGAGATAAAATTGAATTTTTACTGTTTTGATACTTCATTTCCATGTACAAAACAACCTTTATCGTTTAACAGGCTTTTTTATCATGCGCATTTATTTAACTTGCTTTTTGTGCCCATCAGTAGCGAAAGTCATTAGTACTTTGAAATCAATTTCTAAAGTACTATGAATTGGTTGAAATCAATTTTTTCGGCAAATCGTATATATCGTAAAAACATTGATCTGATTTTTTTTATGAATTGATTATTAATTTTAGTGCAGGTTTAGGTGGGTTACTTTTATTTATCTGCCTGTCGATAGCTCGTCTTACTACACTGGGCTGTCTCTACTTATTAGTTTTACCTAATTAGTCCGCTTGTCGATGGCTCGTCTTACTTCACTTGACTGTTTCTACTAAATTTTCCCTAATGTCTTCACGATAGTCTATGGCTCGTCTTACTTCGAACGATTGTTTTTACTCAATAATTTTGAATGATGTCTTCGCACTTATTATATCTTACTCCTCTTGACTATTTCTACTTATAAGTTTAACCTAATGTCTCCGTCTGTCAATGGCTACTCAGTTCAGCCCAATGTCTTATGGCTAGTCAATGGCTCGTTTTACCTCACTTGACTGTTTCTATTTAGTTTTATAGATGATAGGTTATTTTCCAATGTTGAACGTCAAACACTTCGAGAACTATTTTATGCAATCAAATAATAATGTATTGAACAACAAAGGACAAGAAAAAATAAAAAAATTACAGACATTCTAGTATACATATAGATTTTTTTTTTTTTTTTATATATTATCCTGCTATACGTCCGGCTCCTATGTAAGGGCACTACTCTGGGCACTGAGCAGTTGGGAAAGGGAAGGGGATGAGGGATGGGAGGCCTCCCCATGACAGGGAGGGGGTAGGGGGTAAATGGGTAATTTTTCTGCGTGAAGGTCACCCACCCCTTCACGAGGAGCATTGCGGGGAATTGAAGCGCATGTGAAAATTCACAGAGGTGCTATACATATAGATGCTTGAACAATAAAGTCAGGATGTACCAAACAAGTTTTTTATTGCAGATCAAAATTATAACTAAAAAGTTGGACATACAAATAGTATAAAAACATTATGAGGATGCTATCTTATTATTAAACGAAAAAGTAAAAAATAGTTTTTGAATTGTACGCATATGATTGATACAAGCGGGGGCTGCTAAACTATTCAATCGTTCATAACAGCATATGTCACTGGTCACTCCCGCATTCATCAACCATTCGCACACTAAAAAATCTTCTTCTATTTTATTAATAATAATGTATCTTCACAATTTAGTATGTTATTTTTCCAATAAACCAATCAAACTGTCTCATGTAAAAAAAAAATTCCACATCATCTCGCACATGTTTCAATATAGAATCAATGATTAATTTGATTTGTCGCCGTCATCGGTGACATGTAAAGCGTATTACGACACCGAATAGCCGCTGTATAAAAGTATAAAAGTGTACTTATTAAATCACATCAGATTGATACAAGCACGCAAAATAATTTGAAAGGTTTCCTTTCGGCAAGATAATTTTTCAAAAGCGATGAGTTCTTTGAAAATTGTTTCAACAGCTCGCGTTTCGTGTGTCGCGGGAATTCGTTTGAACAGTTTGAAGTAGTGGATAAATGCTTTGATACACGGAGCGAAAATAAAAACAAAAAAATGGAGCTGAAAATTTTTTGCCACTCGCGATAATTTAAAAAAACCGTCGAGTGAATAATTGAAACAACTTTATCTCGCGGAGTAGAGGTAATTATAGTGATTAAAAAGTGCATCGTAAAATGGGATTTTAAACATTCATACTCGACCGGGTCGCTGTATAAATTAGTCGCGTAATATCACGTTTATTCGTTACAAAACTCTCCTTTTGTACTTTATTTGAAATTCAAATTTTTAATTCATTTTAAAATAATAAATCTGTGCTTGTATAATGCAAACAAAATTTTAATAATCGCACATGGATGAGAGGAAATTTATTCAACATTCAGATGCATCTGAAATCCCTAATACATTGTCCACGACTGAATACTTCTTGCCCACCGTTCGGATTTTAATATACCTCGCTCTTTGGTAACTTTTTCGACGATGTCGCATGATCATATCTATTCTCGATTATACACTTGTATGATCCGATTACGGACGAAGTCTTCCATTGCCCACGAGACGGGCGGCTTTAAGAGGATGTTCTCGTACTCGGTGATATTTAATTCAATAATAGCTCCGGCTTGATAATACTCGTCTGGCTTGACTTTTCGTTTGCGCGTGATGTAAGGTGTTATATTTATATACAATCTATCACTCATTCAATTGGATTTTTCAATCTTATTTATTGATGGTCGATTTCTTCCTTGAATTATTGATTGATACTTTTGATATTTTATTATTTCAAATAACAAATACAAAGTAGAAATGTAATTTAGAAATTGAATTTTCAGTTACTATTCGCTTTTACTTTATATGGCACAATAAATATTACTGAATATTCGTGAATTTACTAGAACGGTGACAATTTTACTTCATGGAACGTAGATGTAATGGACGTATTCAAGTTGTGTGCAGTAATTGTACGATTTCAACTGCTAACTGTTTGTAATTTCGTAAAAGTAAGTACTATGGAGATTATGTGCCTGTAGAACTATGGAAATTTGTTAATTATATATTCTGTATCTCATATCTTGTCACAGTTACGTGTAAAAACCATTTTAATTTTACTGCCTCCAGAGTTAAGTCACTACATCCAACGTAGACCCCCAAATTACTCACGCCAAATGTAGTGAATGCGTGAGAAATTGTTTTCAAACTTTACTGAATTATTGTTGATTATTTTTGAAAAAGTAATGTAAAAAACTCACTTGACGAGACTTATTTGGCATCTCTTTATAAATTTTACGTAATAAATATAAGACAGTGTTTCAAGAGAAAAGTTAATTAACGGTACAGGGAACTCACCCGAACTTTATTTCTGTCAATTTCAGCCTCGAGCGAGGAAAAATACTTTCATTGTTTCAGGCACGAGTGAGCAGGCACCCATTGTTGTTTCATTTCCTTCAATTATATCCGCGGAAATTTCTTTTGATAACTAATGAGTTCAACCTAAATATGGCTCGATGGTTTTTGCTGCCTTTCGCGAGATCGTCTACCCAATATTAAAATAGATGCCATCGTAAGCCAAAGCGTAAAAAGTTCGGATCAAACAGTTCGAGAATTCAATTTGTTCATAAAACTTGACACATTCACAATTGAGCGGAAATTCTTCCGCACTTTCTCCCGACGATTTCCCGATCCCCATTAAAACCTCCGCGTCTCTCCAATTACTTTCCAACGTGATCGCGAAAAGCCGTCCAGCCGAAGCCGTATAAAAATACCCCACTCACCGGTGCTACGAAAGCAATTACCAGAGGTACAAATCGATCTCTGCCCACGGGAGATTCCGTGACTCTCGGGGCCAAGTAATGCCCCGCTGCCGCTATTTCTATTAACCGCGCTCAACTTCCCGGAAACAGATCGTCATCCACGAACGCCCTTGGAGACGCCCGGCGCCGCACTCGCGAGCTCGGAATGAAAATCAAATCCCGGCCGAGGAGCGCGAGGTTCTCTTCCAGCTGAGCGGAATTAATCACCCTCCGCTGCCCATTAATATGTTCGCCGCAGGGACGGGGTGAAAGTGAAAACGACCGCTGCTCGCCCCTTGCTGCACACGAATGGACCGACCCGGGTAGTTCTTCGGGTTCCTTTCACCGGCGAATAATGCATCAACGCACGCGGGGGGCGTGCAATTTTAAAGGCGCGGCGGTGTGCTTTCGACTGCATTAGGCTGGTTGAATGGGAGCGTCCCGGCAGTCGCGAGATGTGCATAAATTAAATTCCGGAGGCTGGATGATCGAATCGCGTGCTTCTACCGAAAAATCCAGCTCTGATCGTTGTCGAATGGAGCTCGTGGAGATGGACGGGACGACCACGACCGAGCGAGTAGAAAACGCTCGTTGTGGTCAGACGGGATATGAGCATCCGTGTTAAAATCCGCGATTCGACGTAATAACGAGCCTAAACGTACAGTTGAATGAGATTTCGAACTGCAAAACCTATGACATCTACGTGCAAAGGCCCTCTAGATCCGGAATCTCCTTCAAGGTAGTTGTGTCCCAAAATTTAGAGGTCGTCGAGAAGGTATACATCCATCAGATCAAATAAAATGTAATTACTGTGATTTCAACGCATCATGATTTGTTTCTCCACTAAAATCTCTAGTTACACATTTATTATTACGAACGCCTATTTATATAGTCACAAAAATACAAATAATTAATTTTTTGACTCGGAAAATTTTATAAACAAACGCGATCCTCACAAATTTCAGATTTTCCATTAAAACTATACCCACTGCTAGATTACACGCAACCTCTAAATTACCGTACGCAGCAAGATCAACCCCGTTCTCCCAGTCTCCCCAGGCCCCACTCCTCTCGAACTTTCCCACCCGCGCCATCAGAGCCACTCAATTACAGAGAAAAAGAAGCACATCAGCCGCGCCGCCTATACTTGGCTCGAAACTCCCGGCGAACTACACCACCCCGAGAGCGTATCCCGGGAGCTCAGCCGTAATCCCGACGCGAGCGCTTCGGCTCTCCGTCGTAATAGGCCCACCGCGACGTGCGTCTTCCACTATCGTACGGCCGGAGTACAAAGTAGTACACACTCGTGGACGGAGGCAGAAACTCAACCTTTCGCGCATCGTGTCGGATGGTAAAATCGAATTACCCGCCGGGCCAATTTAGTTACACCTCCCAACGCAGGTACCCACAAATCGCTCGAACGCGCACAAGGGTTTTTAACCGAGCTTGATGGGTGCAGCTGGTCGATCGATCTGCCCGAGTGGCCCTTACGAATTTGATTACGCCCGTGTACGCGTGCACGGCGCAACCCGTCCGCTCGTCCGGAAGAAAACAAGCGCACCGCTGAAAGGAAGAAGACTCGGTCCCGCGGCCCCTCTGCGAACCACGCGGGTGGGGGCGATGGTTCTAATCGGACGGAACGACCCGCGTAAAAGAGCCTTACTCGGGAACGACGAGTGCCGCGAGAGGTAAAAGATTTACGGCGGCTTTTATTCCGCTCTCTATTGCCGCATAAAGGGCCCCTAATGGCCGGTGTTAGTACCTGTTTGGCGCGTGGTCCCCCCCCCCCCCCCCCCGCACTTTATTCGCGTCGAGTGTGCAGCGTCGAGGTCCCGTTCGGCGGAAAATTGGTATTCGCCAGCGGGTATTTTTCGAAAATTCACATTCCGTCGCCGCGCTCGTGATTTTGTTTCGCGAGCACGCGTCAGGGGACGTATCTTTTTGGCTGTCAAACGCGGGTAGGGGGTGAATGCGCGTGTGTACATTATGCACCGCAACACGCGACGCGTTTGAAATTCAAGCTCGCGCGCGGACCTTCGTCGTGGGCTCTTTATGTCGTCGTTAGGGGGGGGGGGGGGGGGGGCGGGGGTTGGGGGGGATAATCCGGGGGGGGCGGGGGGGGGGGGGGGGGGGGGGGGGGGGGGGGGGGGGGGGGGGGGCTGTGGTTGTCGTGGATTATCCGGGTTTTGGAGGCCGGGAATCCGGAATCGGTGACCCGAAAGAGTGGAGGATGACGATTTACCAGCAGTTTCGTCGGATTTGGTGCTTTGATTCGGACGTAATTACCTCAACTCACTTGCTCGAGGGTGTTTGGGGTGGTAATTTTATCAATGAAAATTAATAGTATATTGTGCTCCCAGGGCGAAAAAGTCAAGAATGTCGCAGATTGCACGTATATTGCTATTCAGTGCAATCTAGGGTGTCAAACATGCAATCTAGGCACTCTTGACTTTTTCCCGTGGTGCCTACCTTGGCTTAAAATAGCACTCTCACTTTTTTGCAGCGGGAGAAAAGTGTTACTTTAAGTCGAGGTAGGCTGAAAAATACCGTTGGCTATGAGGATACTATTGAGACTCTCCCTTTAGAGTTTCTGGAAGAAGGGGCTGATAGGATTATTGAAGCACAAAAGCGACTAGTTAATGAGCAGCTCTTTGATCGTTTACTTTGTTACGGGTTGTTTTAATACTATTGTATAGAATATGGCAATATTCATGGTATCATAGACGGTTATTTATTCATGTGAAAATCCATACAAACGTTACTGGATTCAATTTCTATCAGAACCCAAAAATTTCCCTACATCATTAAACTTAGACCCATTCTTTCGTATTAAAAAGATGTACAAGTTCTTGGCTTTACTTCCCATAACTTTTCGTACCAACAATTGACCTACTCCGTTCATTACAATTATTCATTACAGTTATTAATCGGATCTAATATAGATACTGTTTTGACAAGAGATTTTTCAAAATAAACATTAGCCCTGCATTGTTTACAAGATTGCAATGATTATTCACATTTATTTTCTGGCATGAATTTAAAAAATTCTTCGACCAATTTTCAAGATACTGATCGAATAATTGGATTAGGTTTTTATTCTAATGGAATATTTAATAAGTTTCATCCAGATAAGGTTTAATCAAATAAAGTGCATGGGTAATTCTCCAAAATTGAGTCCTGAGAAATTTAATTAAAATTATAATTAGTATTATATTTTAATAGTACTGTTTTTTGTTCCGGAGTGACAACTTATAAAACTTGAAAAATTTCATTAAAAATTTGAGTTGAACACACCACATCTGAGATTATAAAAAATGTTTGGCAAGTCCAGGCTGTAAGTATAGCGCACTTTAATGTCGACGCAGCTGTATACAAAGTATAAAAAAAGTATAATGTATGCATCACACAGCAAAAAATGCATCAGACCGTATGCTTCAGCCGTGGTCACAAATGCCAGTGGTATAAATATTATTTTTTGTCTCCATCCGCTCGACACAAGTCAGTCGACACAATTAACCCAAAATAGTATACTATCTCGAGTGAAGTAAGCCGAACTGTTGACGAGAGCAGAGACATCAAGCAAATCCAAGTAGAAACAGTCAAGTAAGGTAAGACGAGCCATTGACAGGGCAACGAAGCCATGAGATAAAATTAAGTAGAAGCAGTCGAATATAGGTGAGACGAGCCATTAGTTAGTACGTAGACATTAGGCAAGACTAATTAAGTAGAAAAAGTCGAACTGGGTAAGACGAGCCATCGATTGAGTGATTAGCACGAAGAGATTAAGTGAGATTAAGCAGAAACAGTCGAGTGAGCCGAGACGAGTCATCGACGAACGGGGAACCTTATGAAAACGAGTCTTTCCGAAACCTCTATCTCTGCAACCAAAAAATAAAAACCCCTCGATAACACCAAGACCGTCACAGAGTAAAAGAATTAAAAGCCCCCTGAAACGTGCCAAGACCCGACTACATCCCTCCACCTCCCTCTGCCCCTAGTTGCGCTCTTCCTCCTTTTTTATCAATAATCAATTTCTCATTGCCCTCCCCCCCCCCCTTGGTAATCTATTTTTAACGTTTTCGTTTAATTTTTATCTCGTTAACGCGCCAGGCGGAAGATACACTTTTTCCTTTGCCGACCGGCACACGCCTTTCCATTATACTATACCCCCCACAAAGGCCCGGAGACCTGGGAGGAGGAAAAAAAATTTCGCAATTTTTTTTTTAAATCCCGTCTCCCTATGATCTTTATCTCTCTCTCTCTCTCTCTCTCTCTCTCTCGTTTTTCCTTTCTCCCCCTTCTCCGCCGATTCGGCCCGTGCGCCCCGAGAGATACAAAAGACCGGCTGCCAGTGCCCTTGGCTGGGCTTTCCAGTATATTCGAGTTAAATTGCGCGAGCGAAGGTGAAAAAAAAGGCCGTGCGGGACGGGGCTGTCCCTAAATGGACCGTGCCCCGCGAGTTTCGCGTGATTGTGTGATGCGCCCTCTGCTCGGCTGGTCGGTTTGATCGTGCTGCCTATAATGATTTATTCAAAAGTAGTTGTCGTACATCGTAGCTCGATCCGCGTAAATAGTTTGTTCGTAACGTCTTCAGGTGAATACAGCTGGTGTTACGGGGTAGAAACTTGTCTGCTGCTTATTTTTGTGCTCAAGCCAGCTGCATTGCCTTAATTTTTTCATTAGTTCGGCCGCGAAATAAAATCTTGAATAGCGAATGGCCGTTTAGTAGGTTGAATTTCGAACCAGCATTTTATCATAAAATCAGTGCTCCGCAGATAAGATAACCTCCTAAACCCTTTCACAAATGAAGCGCAGAAACCACAACCGCGCACGCATCCGGGCTAAATACGTTTACGCGGGAAATACCCCGTGAAAATAACTACGCGCGTCCCCCCCACGGCGATGATTACGACTGGCCCCGTAGCAATTAGAGCACCGGCATTTCGCGAGGAACTTCGATCCACGCGCGCTCGCCTCCAACGACGCGCTCGATTTCGCGCGCCGCTAAATAATCGCGCTACCCCGCGCTGCCGTGGGATCGCCGGGGGGGGGGGGGGGGCTCGCGCGTTTTTGCCCGCGCCTCTTCTACAAACACACGGACGCGCGCGCGTATGTGCACGCGTGGCGGCCGGCGCGGGAGTTTACGAGCCGTCGCGCCCGAGCCGAAATTGAAACGACAGCCGCACGCGCCGTCAACCGTTAACGGTCCCCGGGAGAAAAAGCCGCGATTGATGTTGCTGCTGTTGTTTTTATTTCCCCCTTCCGCGGTGCACGGCCGCTCCGATGCGCGGGCAACGGCGCCCACGATTACGCGTGGTACAACACGTGCCGTTTATTTACATTTGACAAACCAGCGCCGCGGTGTTTTCGCGAAGCAGCCGGCTCCTCGAAATCCACTTGGCCGAAATTAATCCCCGGTAGTCGTACCCGATCCGCTCTCGTATAGCGGTGGGGGGGGGGGCGGGGGGGGGGGGGGGCGGGGGGGGGGGGGGGGGGGGGGGGGGGGGTGAAGAATATAATTACCGGGACGAGCCCCCCGGCTCAACAAGTTCGCGTCGGTTAATCAGCGTCGCTCGGCCCAACTTTGCCCCGCCCGAAAAAGCAGCGGCAAAGTTACACGGGCGAGCTAATGCGACCGAATTACGCCGCGATTTTCCGCGAACTTCCTTTCTCGCGTACGTGTGTACGGCTGTCGACAATGCCGGGACATTAAAAGTCGGGCTTTCGTGTCTATAACTGGAGTCCCGTCCCCCTTCGTCCACAGCTTTAATACCCGCGTTTCCCCGAGAAACTCGGAAAGTCGCCCCTGTCGAAAAGGCCAACTGAAAAAGTAAGGGGCCGGAGATGCGGCACCGCGAGTGCTCACCTGCTTATACGGGCAAGCCGAAGGGAAATCTCGTTTCTCCTGTCCAGTGGTAGTAGGCGTCGTCGCGCTTGTTCTTGTCGTTGCTGCTGCTGCTATTGTAATGATCCCAAAGTCGGCCGAGCGAGTAACTAATTCCTCTGGTGATTTGGATTTTTCCCCTATATTGCCGTATTGGGTAAGTTTTCTACCGCCAAACGATCTCGTGCACGCAAGTTCTCTCCCGCAACTTGACATTTTTCGAATGTTAGGAGCAACGTGCTGTTAAATTTCGGGTTGGAACGAGACAGGAAGAAACTCCCGTGTAACGCTCCCGGCAGAGACTCAAATATCTGAAGAGCGTGCAGAGACGTGCAGGATGGCCTGCAAGGGAAGAGATGACGAGAAGCTTTTAACTTCTCGAATGCGGACCTCTTGGGGGAATAGAATATGCTTGATTCGCAAAGGGAATAGCTACTTTGCTGATCAAGTGGCTTCTCATACGTGGTAACGATGTTATCACGAAACGCAAATACAGAGAATCTTAAGTGGCATTTCATGGGACGAATATTTTTATTTCACATTGTGTTTCAACCAAGTACTTGTATATTCGTGCATTCCCGCCCGAGTGTTGATTACTTCGATCCTCCGACGAATTCCGCCAAACGCACAAGCGAGATGTAAATCCATTATGAAAACCAGTCGCTCGACCTCTCCTTTTTCCTCCAAACCTCCCCCCACAATTATTCATGACGCAGCTGCACTGCCGCTACATCGGAAAGCTCATCGCAACTCCTGCTCCGCTCAAAACCAAGGCCCCGCACTGGTCCGTGTCCGTCGCGCGTCCAAAACTAAACCGGCATCCACGAAAGCGGGAACCAATCGATCCGCTACGCGTCGAATTTCGCACTCGAAGAATGTTCGCTGCGACTACCAAGCACCATTTCAATCTCGAATTTTCCACCCGTACGAACCAGCAGTAGCTCGACCGCTCAGTCCGCCCCCGGCCACGGGAACCGCCGGGTTACCGCGGGGGGGGGGGGGGCCACGAAACACTCCTTCCGCCCGGATGGACTCGGAGTGAGCCCGTCCAAAAGTTCATCTCGGAGTACAGACGAGAGAGAGCACGCGGGGGAACAATGGGGAGGCGCAGCCGGGGGTGTGGGAAGCAACAGGCTACTCCCATTCATCACCGCGGCCCACTCGAAAACGCCGAATGTTTTATAAGCACTCGGGGAGGGGAGGGGGGAGCATCGGGTCCCGCGCGACTCGAGTGATGGAAAATCTCGCGGGCACCGTTTTCAGAAAACGCGCGCGCGGGAGAATTTTCGCCCCACGGGTCCGTGGACTTGAAATTTTTATGGCAGTCGGATGGGTTTCGATGCGCGA
>JAPYYV010012519.1:0-10271 GCA_030522625.1 Copidosoma aretas | reverse complement strand
TCTTCACACAAGTGCGAGAGAGACAGAAGGCATACCACACTGTCGAATCCGAGGTCAAATCTGCTTCTGACTAGCGTAGTAGGGATACAACTACCTTAATTCATCATTTTTTTTATTTAGTGTTGAATCGCATGCAATGCACGATTTAAACTTTTTGTAACTATTTTGAATAAATGATTGATGAATCAACATTTTTGTATCTTAATTTTTTCACATTTGTGAATGATTTTATAACAAGAAATATGGTTTGTTTTTTTGTCTTTCTCCCTCAAATTAGAATTATACTAAAATTTATTTTGAATCATTCATTGAGAGACGGGAAAAACGTGCGTCAATCCTTTTTTTCATACAGAAATGTGCAGCATAAATTAATTATGCGAGTTGATTTTAGTTTTATAATAAACTTTTTTTAATGCAACTTTTGGACAAAAGAAAAGTTTATTGTTTGTAGAACTGTCCATCACAGAATAATTTCGCATTTACTTAATGTTCCATACTCTGGGAAAATTTCTCTCCGATATTCGTGGCGTTTAATAATACTAATACCAATACAAGACATTCTTTTAAATATATCAATGTCATTGGCTCTGCTAATACAGCGGCGAAAGTGAAACTTTAGGCTCCAAAAATGTTCAAGTTAGACCTACGAATAAAGCTTAGTAGCGCGGCGTCTTTTGTTATACATGAAGCGAATAGATGAACTTGCTCTGAACAAAAAGCTTTTTAATGTGTACTCCATAAATATTGTATACTCGGCAAGACTGTTTCTCTGCAATGTACCCAGATGTACCTGTTAGTACCACACTGAAAAAAGTGGGAGCGAGTAGTCTACCCAAGAGAGAGAGAGAGAGAGCGCTTCTCTCCTACAACAACTGTCAGCTTACAACAAGGAGTTCATTTGAAATTATCAAGAAAAATTATATGCAGTAAACCACATTGACATTGAAAGAATTGTTAGTTGATGAAAAAAGGAAATTACTTGTGCATAAAAATGTATGCTTACAAATAAAACTTTTGCGTGAAATTCATTTGTAAATAAGTATACTGTTATATTTTACTAACCAAAGTCACGGAGATAATATATTTACGGTTACTTCTGCGATTTCTTTTGTATCACAACAATTTATATGAGTATGTTTATCGAAACTATGTTACTGGTTTTTGAACATTGTATACATCAAAATAAATTAATTCCAAGACTAATATTACATAAAAACTGCACTCAAACTAAAATTATAAAAATGCAAAGTATCGCATAACTCTTCAACTTCTAATTGTCATTAGAGTTTGAGTCCTCCATATGTTCCACAGGTATATTTTCAAGTACATTATCCAACAGTAATAATTCGTTAATATCAACTGTTTTATTTCTTGGCTTTATGGTTTTTTTTTGCTACACTTTTATCGAGTATGTTGATGGAAGTTTCAATTTTTACAAGCTAAATGAATGAAATTGTACACAATAATAAAATACCGACCAAGCAGAAATAAAAAGTAATAAGAAACATAAACAGCTGCATGGATCAGCTGGATGTACTTATATGTGTGTACATATATCTGTTTCTCTGTCTGTTTACCTATAGGTATGGTAAAATCGCTATATTGAATATCATTTGCACTTACACCTCCTGTTGCTATACTAAGTTTATTTTTACGGTTGGATAGTGATTTTACTATTTGATATTGAACAAATATTATCCTTGGACATTAAAATCACTATTATCTTGTAATTCTACAATCAGATAGTAAAATTAATGTGCTGAGCATGAAGCGGAATATTACCCATGCTCAACATGGTAATATTTATAGATGATAGTGAAATTCACGAAATGCTCGCAAAATCGCTGTGCTGAGGATAGTAATTTTACTATCAGACTTAAAATTTTTACTGCAAGATATGAAAAATAATGTGCTCAGCACGATAAAAAAAATTACCAGCCGAGAATGATTTTACGACCGCATTTTTTACAGTGCACTATACTTTTGTAGACTTGAAGAACTTGAATTGATCTCTGCATATTTTTCTCTCACGTCGTCAAATTAAAAAAAAAAATACTTTATCGATCAGTTAAGTTTTGCAGAATAGCGGCCACCACCCATCAAAGTATTTCGTAACCCCGACAGAAGTTGCTAAATTTCTATGATCAGCTCAGATACAGAACAACTATTCAACTATGTCGTGGGTTTAATTAATTGCCTTCATTATGATTTAACTTACTGTTCGAGCTACAGTGCTTCACATATTAAAATATTCTTTCCAATATCGGGATTCATTAGACTTAATAGAGTTATTCGCAATGTAGTCATTTCATCTAATTCTCTTAACTCATACTATTTTTCCCAGGAGACGAAAAGGTATGGAAACAGATTAAATCTTTGATCCAAATAGAATTTAATAAAAAATAATCCTAGATTCTAATGGAAGCCAACAAAGCTCTACCAAAGTAAACGGTACATTGCAAAGACTAACTTTTTTTACTTTTCATAGTCTCGACAGACTGTGCATGCTAATGAACATGACATAATACATAAAGATTAATACGAGAAATTTTCATTTTTGCGATGTATCATTTACAAAGGCAGAGTCCCAGATACAGGTAGAGTCGCAGTTTGATCGATCAGCGAAGTTAAGCAGCATTTGGCGCGGTTAGTACTTGGATGAGTGTCCGTTTAAGTCTCACCATTTCGCCGTTGCTATTGATTTCGAAGGTCGATTAGATGTTTCTCTGTCGTTGCGGCCAACTTGAACCTCTCCCAAAAACCCATGAGCATGATAGAAAAAAACCAGTGCCTCTATACGTTTGCTCCATGGCGAGAGGTTAAACTTTTACAGCATCGACTCACTGGCGATCAAAGCATCGACGTCACGAGCCAAAAGCATATAATAGGATTACGAGAGGGGGCTTTTCCATCGCCGCTATGCGATACTTTCATGATTTTTCTCTCTGTGTAGACCTATACCAATCCTACAACCATTTCGCATTAGGGAAACTCAGGAAAACTCCCGTAGGAAAAATTCTGGGAAACCTGGCCCGGAACGACCCAAGTTCTGTCGGGGTGTCTATACATCTGTAGACCACCAGGACTGAATTCCTGCACTCCTCCTACTCACGTTGTCCGCAACGACAGAGAGACAGTTAATCGATCCCCGAAGCTAACAGCAAATAGGCGAAACGGCGAGACTCGAACGGTCACCCATCCAAGTACTAGCCGCGACAAATACTGCTTGACTTTGGTGATCGACGAAACTTGCAACTCTACCGCTGCGCCACCGCACCGTGTCGGTTATAATACATACATACTTACAACTTTTACACGTGCTTATATTTCCTCCTGCGGGCCAGCAAATCGTAAAAAATGGCAGACTTCTGCTCGTGCGTTTATAAGTATCCTATCTAATTATCCCCCAAAACCCAGCAGTTTGATGTTGAGCAGAGAGAATACTCCAACAAGCAAAGAGGAGAAAGAGAGCAGACTAAAGCGTCGTGCAGCGTTTGTAATTGCGCCGCGCTTAAACGATTACGTAAGCTTCCATGAAGCGTCTGGCTTAATAAATGCGAAATTATGGAGGCAATCTCCTCTCCTATCCTCCCCATTATGTGTGTATATACGCACGCTCATAATGACAGCATCAATTGAAGGAAGTCAAAAGCAGTGAGCAGCCTGCAGCATCGCCCGCGACGTCGCGTCGGCCCCACGAACCTTGGACATTTCTGTCGGCGCATTAAACATTTATAATACTCACATCAGCTATGCTGCAGCTGCAAGGCGCTATGTATTTTTTACCCATACATACTAATAAAATAAAGCTTATGAGCTATGTGCGTACATATATGAGTACATTAATTTTAACTATAAGTATTGACATTATCGTATATACTATTACCATATCAAAATACATGTATACCATTAATATTTGTGGTTCTATTTTTTTATATTCTAGGAAAACTATGCTTCACCATCAAGGTCACCAAGCTAAACAAAAAAGTTATTTGCCAATTGTTGATCCAATGCATACTTTCTAAGTCACTGAAATAGGTTGTTTTTGTAAATTTAGACAAGATTTGTTGAGAGCAAGGAGTAAAAAACAAACATAGCAATGTCAACAAAACACCAATTTTGTTAGTTTATGTTGTATTCCTTGCTCCCAACGGATCTGGTCTGAATTGAAAAAACATTAAAAACACAATCGGGAGTAAATTTGATAATTCGATCAAAAACAGTAGAAATTTGTAAGTTACAGAAGATATGAAATCTACAAAAAAGTTTCGAAGAATCCTTTAAAACTCTCGTAATATGTTCCACAGGGAGAAAATGCATTCATTTTCAATTACAGTACCTTTGATAGTAAGTATACGCATTGGGTCAAAATTTAGCAAAGAACTTTTTTTCTCCATAAATTTATGTTATTCAAAAGGATATAAATCCAAAAATATTTAGATTACTCCTAGCCCGAAACGGACTCATAACCGTCCGCTGCGCGGGCAGTAATGTGTCAGTCCCGGTCCGGGTGAGGTTTAATAGTAGTTTTCGTACGAGATTGGAAAGGCTTTAATTTGCGAACCGAGAGGTTTACGGCACGAGCCGTAGGCGAGGTTCGTAAAGAAGCATTTACGATCGAGTTACGAATGCTATTTTTCCTACCGAGGGTGTACCAGGGTGCCATCAAGGCCCGAGGTAGGAAAAATTAGATACACCCCACGCGCGGAAGTAAAGAATGCTCAGATCGCGTATTTGTGATACTGCATACACGATCTGGGACATTCTTTACCTTACCGCCCTAGTTGCGTAAATAGCTATATCGTGTAAATTATCCATGACATGCCTATAACGTGCACGGTCATTGTTTTTTCGTCAGTATGTATAATTATACTGGCCATGTGATGGCTCTGTTGGTAGCGCGTCTGATGTAGATCTTGATGGTCGGGGTTCAATTCCTACCTTGGGCGAAAATTTTTCAATCATTGAAAAATGTTTTTCTGGGTAGGAATGGATCCTCTTCGAACCCCACTGATCCTTTCCTACTGCATACGGTATATGGCTAAATACCCCAATCGTGTCAAAATGCCATGTCAGAGCCTTCGGGCGTTGATGAATATATATATAATGTGTAGTTATATTTACTTGCACACGCACATATATCATATACTTAGACGTATATGCTATACATGAGTAATTCCGGCAAAACTTGCACTTCGTGCATAAAAAATTTTCGGTTTTCGAAAATTTATTTTCTAAACTATTTTTGCGTTATTCGGCATCATTACAACATTGGAAAGGTATGCCAAATAGTTTTCGATCTTCAAATACCACAGATACACTTTTTTTTTAGTGACCACCCTTCCACCAGACCATCTAACAAATGCCTTTTCAACGGAAAACCAATTTTGATTGTATTATCTGGGCAAATATAAGGATAAAATATCCTTAGACATTTTTTATCTAAAATCAAAAGCTTTCAAGTGAAAAATTTCAAAAGTTTAAAATTATCCAAGTTTCAAACCTTTGCAAATTTTTTACTTAAAAATTGGCGGTTTCAGAGAAAAATGAGACACTTCTTTATATTTTTGGCTGAAGTATACGAAAAAAAAAATTTTGAAGCATAATAGTTCAATTCTGCATCTGCGATTTCTGTAATTCGGCATTCCCATACACACTTATTACTTAATCCCGTATACTTTACAAGCGCTGAACAGGAATCGTGTAGCTATTCTTGTCCCAGATACTTTCCCACAACACAACGGATGCCCTCACTTAGAGCAGGGCACAAATAAAAGCTTTTAACAATTTTTCTATTAATTTATCGAAAATAGCGTGGTTACGGAACTAACATTTCGTCATTAAAGCTTTTCCATTTTTTTGCGATTTCATAATAAGGCTTCTCCAAAGAAACAGCACTTGTGGCTACTATAATCTTGAAATAAAATCGACTTTATTAAAGGAAAAAAAAAGTTCCAGCAATGATTCCATATGTGGTTTCGGAACTAGCCAATATTTGAATAAAGTAATTTTCCATTGAGAAAATATCTGGTATTAATAGACCGTCGAACTTTTGGTAGTTTTATGGAGTTTATTTAATACTTCGACATCCAAACTATCGAATCCGGCGATTTCGGAGGTACACATAACAATTTTGAAGCATTTCTAATTACCAGTGGAGATTTCGCATGAAGTTAATCAAACGATCTTTCGAGTGACCATTATTACACAAACATAATTTAATTGCACCGTTGAAATATTTTTCTTATAAATATAGCCCAAGTTCCAACTGCAGCGACCAACAGAATCAACGCAAAAATGTTATCTATTGAATGAAAAAACCAAATCATAAACATAATATACCTACAAACGCTTGTCTACTAATATAAACTGAAGAGCCATGGACCAATATTTTAACGTTAGTTTGTATTCTTTTATTCATCATCTCGTCCATTTAAGTGCAGAGAAAGGCCTTGAGGTTATCATTTTCTTTTACGGCCGGACCGTCCGACACAGTCAACAAAGTTTGCACCCACACTTTCAAATGATTGGCGCTGCATATATTTGTTGTTCGCATAGTAATCACTAGCTACAACAAGCAACACTATAGCACTGCAGGCACACACTGCGTATAAGGGAACGTAACTTACGTCACCAAGTATGCATACAGAGCACAAGAAATTGGAAAGTGCGCGCGCCACGGATCTGAATCAGTCACTTATGAATTTGTGAAAGAAAAGGAGACCACATGCATGTAATAGCATTAAGCGCGCGCACTTTTTGCCTCACTTTTCGCGAACACGTGAGCAATGAGCAATCAGCTCTTACAGCATAGACTATGTTTGTAAGTATTACACACATGACGTAAGCCGATGTAAGCGGATGGTTAGCTAAATCAGATCGTAAATAATACTGGTATCTAATAGCTTTATAAAAAATGTTTAAATAAATATTAGTGAAAAATTCAGACAAAGTAGCGTGCAATTAAAATTATAGGTTGCTGCGTTTTTCATCCTGCATACTTACGTATTTCACATGTTTGTAAACGCGTATGAGCATTAGCTATCTCTCGAGTGTTTAATTTATTCTCCAATCGTAATACTTGCGCAGTTAAATCGCTCGAGTGACTAGTACAGTAATACTATAAAGACTACAGCTACAAAAATGTTCTTTTAATTTTGTGTTGGCAAAGTATTTAAAAGTTGATATAGGTAAGTAAAATTTATACTAAATAACAAAAGGAATCGAAAAGAAATAGTCCAGTGAGCTTAGAGGAGATTGTGGAAGCTGATTAAATAGGTTTCTTCGAGGACCTTAATGCATGCACCACGAGATTTCGCAAATTTTTCAACACTTACTAAGTGCGTTTTGCGATGAACTCGTGTTCTTTACGTTTTCGCCCTGAAATCTAGCAACACTTAGCAATACGTGTAAACAAAAACTAACTATTACAGTGCTCCTATTGGTAGGATCACTTTGGGTAACGGAAAGCGCCTCGAGAGCTCAGGGCGGAAGATAAAAAATACTCGTTTGTCTCGCAACGCATTAAAGTGTTGCGGAATCTCGAATTATCTGTGCTTTTGATGAATCAATACATCAAAATAAATAATCTATTGTGCAGATGACAGAAAATACAGAGACTGCACCAATATTATTATGAAGCCACGAAAACTTCAAAACAATAAAAACGTAACAAGTTATGGTTGCATTTTCAGCCGCCAGGGCAGCGCTGGTAGAACGGTTATCATGCCGAATAGCTTGCACACAGCGAATACGTGAGGGGAGGGGAGAACTTAATAAAAACCACCTAGTTTTTTTATTATATAGTTCTATCGTACACATCACTATTTTTTATTTGAAAATTGCAAGATTAAAAAAAAATTCAGGCTAAACAGAAGAAATACAGATTGCTTTTATATGGGATGTCTCATATTTGATACGCCTCATAAAATTACAAGACGTTATAAAAGTTAAGTCTGTCACAATATGAGGTACATATACGTCTACTCAAAGTATTAAAGAGGCACGTTCTCGGAGGGCCTTGCAATTTATGTGGTTCTTACTTTGCAACAAAAAAAAAAAAACTTTTCACTCGAAGGCTATTCATGGCGGAGCCAGCAGTTGCATTCAGTCGATTTAGCGTGAAAAAAATTAAAAAGCGAAACTCAGATATATTGTGTGAAACCGACGGTATTGAACCGATCATCAAATGGCTTGTTACGAACAGTAAATCTTCGTATTATAAAGAGATGCATGTTAAAGAAATTTCCGAGAATGTAATTCTCTGTTGCTGTATATATTTTCAACCAGTTAAGTTTTAAGCATTTACCATACTATCATTTTAATGAAAGAAATCACCTTTAATAATACTAAGTATTTCTCCCCCTCTTCATCCCCAATTGAAAATATTCTGTGGGATTAATCATTAATATCAACTCGTATATGGTATAAGGTACAAAATATATATATATATATATATATATATATATATACACGTCACAAGAGCGTAGAGATAGTTAATATCGGCACCTAGTTAATTGGTTAATGGTTATTTTTTGTGGTTGAGATGGGTTAATAAACGTGTATATATACTATTTCACCGATTCTGCGCCAGGAGGCGGAATTTTCTTCCCGCTTCGCTTCGGGCGTCAAATGCCTGTTGTGCGATCAAAGACATTCTTTATTTTTTCTCCCTGGGTGAGTAGTACACTAGTAATATAGCATTTCGTGTCCCCGTGCGGCCGGAAACGTTCACTTTCTAGAAAATTTTTTAGGGCAAGAGTACGAAAAAATTGTTATCAGGGCTTAAAAATACGTAGAATAAGTTTCACCAACAATAAAAAAATAAAAGCGATGACATGCACAAAATATCGATCACGTAGCGTACAATCATGAAATTTTGTGATTTTTTCGAGTATTTTTTGCAAAATCTAAGATTTCAGATAAAACTGAGCCAAATAACCGCAAAAAATGCTTGAATTTGTTTACGAAAAAAAACAATAAAAATTTATTTAGCACTCATTTAAACTTAAAAATATCGTGTTTAAAAGGTTAAAGTACGTTAAATAGGCTTTGGTTAGGGGTGGGGCGTATAAACGAAGCCGTATGCCATCGAAGTATATCAATAATTAAGATTGCTGAACAAGAAATCGCACCTTTGTTATTGGAGAAGTAGTGGGTATATTGCAGTTCCTGACTATTAATTTTGATTGTCATCGATTTATTCGTTCTGTGATTGGTCGAGATCGGTCAAGGGCGCGCAAATTGGAAGATGAAATTTGAAAAAAAGTAGTTTACATTTTTGCGCTGAATACAAATCGTAACGATGTATTAAATTTTGGTCTTACTAAAACAAGAAATTAAATATTTTCTATTAACTGTGAGGGGTTAGCGCGAAGCGCGCAGGGGCGGAGCCCCTAGTATACACAAGTATCACAGAGTTATCATATAGGTGCATAAGTACCTCTATATAGGTATAGTCCATTGCCCGGAGACCAAAAAAATACGATACATAATCTTATGTTTTTCAGTAGAGAAAAAATTAGTCAATCCCCTACAGAATATCCCCAGGAATACGGGAAAAATAGTTTTGTCCTATTCGAAAGTCGGCTTCATTTATTATTTACCAATTTATAAAAAATGCTAATTGTTTATTTAGTTTTTTGCTTATATCTCCGCTTCTATGGCTCCTAGAGAAATTGTACAACCGACAATCTTTCCCTCATTAAATTTCCTACAAAATAAACACAACCCTGGTACACTCTCGGTAGGAAAAACAGCGTTCGCCACTCATGTGCATCCGGCCAGGGGGGTCCCAACAGTCCCTCGGGCGTTGCTTCGCGCAAGCGTCCTCGGGCCCAGGGACCGCCCTGGAGAGATGCACATTTGTGACGAAAACTACTAATAATATCAATGTGTACGTAACCGTGAGAAAACATAGATACTTATCACTTTGCATGACAAAAAGCTATTTCTAAAATTTCAATGGTAGTTTTCATCACAAATGTGCATCTCTCCAGGGCGGTCCCTGGGCCCGAGGGCGCTTGCAAAGCAAAAGTACCGAGGAACCGTTGGGACCGCACTGGTCGGATGCATATGAGTGGCGAACGCTGTTTTTCCTACCGAGGGTGTACCAGGGTTGTAAAAGTGTCCGAGGTAGGAAAAACTACTATTGCGCCGTGAAATGCGGGCGGAATAGTACATTACGCCACTAGGGCACAAAGTAAAAACATGAGCGCCCGAAGGGCGCGCTTGTTTTACTTTTGTGCCCGAGTCTCGTATATTATTTTTCT
>JAPYYV010012518.1:1817-12088 GCA_030522625.1 Copidosoma aretas | reverse complement strand
TTTAATCTACATGTTATTTCTATGCTCTCCGATTTTGATAGAAAAAGGATGACATTTACAGTTGCCAAGTTAAACATGCAAACTCATGTAGACCAAAAAAAAAAAAAAAAAAAAAAATTACACTTCAAACTTTGCCTTTATTTGTATTAATAATTACACTTCGGAGTGAGTATGAAGTATAGAAGAGGAGTCTTCAGTTATAGTATATACGAGTTTGTCACATAAGAAAAAAAAAAACATTTTGTTTGTGTTATAGTATAAATGAGTATAGAAATCATTAATTATATCAAAAATAAATTTTTGTCATGATGATGAAAGGTTTTTCAATTGTTTTGAACTATTGGCCTCAAGCAGAATTCCACAATAGTGCCCTCAGTCGAGGGATTTGAGAACGATTGGTCATGATTAGAAAAGGACAGTACTATTATGCATATGCTTTCGACTCCATTCACCAGATGGCCAAGCCTCAAAGTCGCTTCTCTGCAACTGCAAGAAGACTAATTCATAGTACTGTCCTCTTCTAGTCATAACCAATCGTTCCCAAGGTAGTCGTGTAGGCAGCGCTGTTTTAAAAAAGTGCTCAAGACCAACTACAAAAAATTGATTTTATTAGGAATAAAAATAAATTAATAATTTTTGGTTTTTTTTGTTTCATTAACAGCAAATTAGTATTAATTATTTATAATTATTATTATAATTATAATTAATTTAACTAATAACTGAATAAAAATCATTTTGTGTAGTTTGATGCAACAGTATTATTGATTTTCATTAAAAAAATATAATGAATTCTAATAGAATAGCTGCGTATTATATCAAAAATCTTTATTAGTGGCTATGGAACTTTTTTTGCCTCTTTAGAACACTGTGGTTTTCTTCGGAAGGGTATGGGAATGTACGGATACTGTTAGGGGTTGTAGGACGAGGGTTTAAGCTGCACGCTAAGGCACTCGGCTATTATAAGGGAGTTTAAAAAGCAAGGTGTAAGAAGGGGGTGTTAAGGTGGCTTATCACCTTTGTATAGCACATACGTTGAGCATTTCATTATAAATGTTTATTTGAAGTTTTGAGAATTTTGCGAATTTTGTGATAAAATTTTGTTGTTAGATTCTTAACACACCTGTTGTTGAGGGAAAAAAATTGCAAGCAAAAAATTACGGAAAACGCAGAAATAAACGAAAAAAAGAAGGGAAAAAAACATAAGACTTTATCATTGCGATTGCACCTGGCTGATCATTTGAAGTTTTAAGGAAAACTCAGGAATGTATCTGGCAGAAGGCCACTTTTTGGTACTTTTATCCTCAATTTTTAAACGACAGCTGTTTTAGCTTGGTATTTTTTGTAGAATTAATCCCGGAGGGAAATAAAAGGTTAGCTTTTTTAGCTTTATCATCTAGATTTTTTAAAGTTTTTTATATTTAAACAGGGAAATAGATTTACGGACTTTGTAGCGAAATTATATATATATATATATATATATATATATATATATATATAGTGCAGATATGCACTTTTTGCATCCGTCCCAGCAACTAAATTAAGTTTGGAATTATAAATGTATAAATATTACCATCGTTTAGTCTAGTATACAAATTATTAGGGATGATTAATTTTTAAAAATCCAAGTAAAAAGTGCAATTTTTACGGTTTCGTTTAAAAAAAAATGAGCTTAATATTTTATGAGTTGCACCGAATTTTTCTTCGACTATTTTTACACTGTTAATCGCTTCTATAATCTAAAAAAAGGCAGATGTTAGGAGTGCATAATTTGCATGTATGTTGATTAGATAAAATTATTGATTTATGTGAAAAACTAATTTTTTAGAAAATTAGTTTATTATTGTAATAATGTTTAAAAGTATTGTATTCATATTAAGTTATCAACGAAGCTTTATTACAGGTCTGGAATAAACTACGACAATTTTTTACTATTAGAATCAGATGCTGTCTCTGTTGCTCATCTTTTGTTAATATTTTATCAAAATTAGTCATAAATTTGACTCCCCTATCTGCAATATCATTGACAACTTTCAAGTTTTGAACAATCTTAAAGCCTTTCAAACAATTCTTGTTCCTACTTCATTTGGCCAGGTCTCTCCATAGAAAGGCTCTATCGATGTTTAACCGTTTTTTACACAGGAAATCACAAATGCTGGATTAAGCTAAGTCAAATATACATAAAAATTTACTGTTGTCTAATTTTAAAGCGTTAATTGTTTTTCATTTTTCTTCAATTGGAATATTCGTATCAAAAAATGATAGAACTGCTGACTCCGGTAATGAGTACCATAAATGACAAATGAATTTTCTTACAGCCTTCGTAGATATGTTGTTATCAATAGTCTTGTAATTATATAAATCCTTTAGAAGATCGATATCTTGACGTGGTGATTTTGTAGCAAGCTGCACTTCAATCCAAGCTTGAACGTAAACTTCAATAATAAGTATAGGATTGTCTCTATATTATATGTAATTACATTTCTTATTTTTGAAGAAATTTTTTCGAAACATGAAAAATTTTAAAGAATAAATGGCTTTCGCCATCCATCTAGCATAATGTTGGGCCAATGCTAGAATACAAATTACATAAAAATAATCAGGTTTGGGTATAGTGACAATTTTAGTGCCGACTATACAATACACGCAATAACGTAGACATGCGAGGGGAACAGATTCTGAAACTAGAGTCCATGACAAGTAAAACCCTGCCAAAAATTTATTTTTCAGGCAAAATTCAGTTAAAGCGAGACTTCTGAAACGTTTTTGTGCGTTTTGTCATACTGTGCTGTGTATTGCCTTAATTTAGACCGAATATCAGAGTGTAGGCAAAGTCAAAACGATTAAGAGACAATGAGGATGTTGCCCCTCAAGTGTTCCCATAAGCGGCGTCACCGTCGCTGAGGTACTTTGTGTTATCATGGTTTATCCATGTGGAGTTACACCTATATATATACTCGTATAAATATATAGTTATACCAATTACACTCAAAGTACCTTGACCGCAGTGGCGCCGCTAGTGGGAACACTAGAGGGGAAACATCCTCATTAATCGACTCTTAAAATCGGACGTGCTAAACAGGCGAAGAAATTTATGTCTAGTGTACCGGCAATGGGCCGTATGGTAGTTTTCGGCAGACCGTAGACTTTTTCTAATCAGGCATCTATTTTCATGACGGTTAATCTCCAACAGAACTTAGTATATATATCGAAGCAATGAATTAAACCCCCGGGGTCTGATCGAGAATTTTTATGTACGCGAATGGGTTCGCGTGTTGACTGTCTCATTACATTAGGTTATACCATGGTGTGATGGATACTAGTATTTCTTACACCATGGGTTATACGAAAATATTACGAAAGTGTAACCAAGCGGCTAAACCACATACCCCCGCTGGTATGGTGACAGTCAAAACTCGAATCCATATGCGTACATCAAAGTGCTCGATCAGACCCCTGTTGCTCCGTAGAAAAGGTAAGTGTTTTCCCCAGCAGTATTATAGTTCCCTTCCCTTGATCATTAAGTATCAGCTACTAGAATGTCAAAGAGCTAGCATACAGCATGATTGTACTCTCACATGATTATACCATGTGCTTCTATACAATAGAAAGGTAACAACCACGAAGCTTTTTTCAGTGTAGAGAGATGTATTTTGTAAGACTGAAGTACGATGGCCCTCACGCTACACCTAGTATTTCTGTTACGTTCAAGTCTACAGGTATGTTTGCAAGCGAGTTTCGAGTGTTCGCGGGCGACCAATCCTTGCCCGAAATCACCCGAACTCAACCCAAAAACAGAGATGCTAGGCAGAATATTTTTGTTGAGGATTCTCTTTTTACAAGACATCTTATGGTCTCATTCATTGATGGTGACTTTGGGTGACTTTCGTTAAGGATCACCTGATATTTGTTTGAAACTGGCTCGCGAATACACCTTATGCAGCGTCTATGCAATGAAATATAGACTCCACCGTGACAATCGATAAATAATATGTTAATTACTCCATAGAGCCAGATGCAATCGCCATAATGAAGTGTTTCGTCTTTTTCCCCTCTTTTATTCGTTTATTTTGGCGTTTTTCTTAATTTTTTGCTCGTAATTTATTTCCCTCAACAAACATACGAAAAATAAAAACTCCATTGGATTTAGGAGGCAAAAGTACATAGAAGTATATAGTTGAAGCCATAAATGATCGTTTTTTAAGTTTATTATGCGTTATAGACATGTACAATCGTTTTCACCATGTGAATCCCACAAGAAACTTTCGGTGCCTTGTAGCACGGGAAAAATTGGCCAAATAGAACTAAGTTCGATACCCACATAAGTTTTTAGATTTTTACAACTCATTTTTATCCGATCAATGTGAAAAAAAAAAAAATAATCGTAAGGACCACCCTAATATATATATATATATATATATATATATATATATATGGGACGATCCGCGCTAACCGGATAAATTGCGTGGGAAAAGTTAGAAACAACAGAATAATATGTGCGATGGCTATTTTGAAGCTTGAGGCAAGGCTTATCAAATGTGGTTTGGCAATTTTGAAAAATCAACATGATGGATTCAGAATGGCGGCCGTTGTCTCCTAGTTAGCAGTTCCGTGTATAGCAATGTTGACGCTAGTCATGCGAATGAAGAGATATCGGGGAAAAAAGGTAAGCTAGTAGATCAGGATAAAAAAGTCCTGCTGATCATTATTTTACGACCGAAACCTTGGAATTCAAGATGGCAGATATAATATGGCGGCTTCATACCATTAATCCAGTATCTTGTTATGGGCACAGTCAATCTTCGTAAAAATTGTGACTAAGGGATTTTCAGGGTTGATGATTACGAATCCAAAGTCAAAGTTCCAAAATTCAAGATGGCCGATCTGATAAGGCGGCTTCATACCATTAATCTGGTATCTCGTTATGGGCACGGTCAATCTTGGTAAAAAAAGTGACTAAGAGGTTTTCGGGGCTACTGATTAAAAATATGCTGTAGAATAGATCTAATATTTAAGATGGTGGATACATAGAATATTATCAAATATAAATAACTTTTATGACTTACATGTTTTTACTGCTAGGGTTACTATAAATTTTTTTATAATGTTGCGTTTGCCATTTTCAGGGTCAGCATTTTGTAAGTTTGAAAAACAAATTATATCATTTTTTTTATTCGTAGTATATAAAGTAGTGCAATAAAATAGGCTTTCAGCTAAGTGCCACTGCCATGCTTCATCGCACGGCAAAAGCGCTTGTGATGGCAATGGTGCCTGCCTAAAATGTGAGGCAACTCGCTATAGAATACAGGTAGATTCGAAAACGGCCATTCTCACATCACTTCTTCTCTTTGAATAAGCTACGGCTAAGTTTAATAATATACAGTTTTTCCACTACTCTAAAAAAGACCATAACAAGATTTTGAAATTTCTTCATAAAAGTTTTTCCAATCCGCCTGCCGTACCAGAAATTTAAAGAAGTCATGCATTTGTTCCAGATTATGATAATAGGCTTAAGATTAAAAAGTATTCTAGTGCAAAGGACGGAAATTTTCTGCAGTATTAAAAAGTACATTTCTTTTCTGTCAACTAATCATGTAATAATAACATTATTTAGGTAGGATGTGTTTATTATCATCAAACTTTTAATCGAATTGCACAGGAAATAAATTTACTAATGGCCACATTGCCCATAAGTCATTTTTTCACGAATACGGCAATCATATCAGAGTCACCGTTGCATAAGACTCAATATTCAAGTCAAATTTACAATGCTGACTATAATAATTCTAATAACAACATTCTAAAAAAAATTTAAAATAACTCTAGCACTAAAAACAGGTAAGTCATAAAGATTCTTTATATTTAATAATATTCTCTGCAGCCACAATCTTGAATATTAGATTTTTTCTACAGCAGATTTGTAGTCAGCAGCCCCGAAAACGCCTCAGTCACTATTTTTACCATGAGCAACTGCGCTCATAACGAGATACCGAATTAATGGTATAAAGCCACCATATTGGATCGGCCATCATAAATTTTGGAACTTTGCCTTTAGATTTGTAATTAGCGACCTTGAGAACCCCTAAGATACAATTTTTACCAAGATTGATGTTGCCTATAACGAAATAACGAATTGATGGCCTGAAGCCGCCATATTAAATCGCCCATCTTGAATTTTGAAACTTTGACTTTAGCTTGGTAATCACCAACCCTACAAACCCCAGAGTCACAATTTTTACCAAGATTGACCGTGCCCATAACAAGATACCGAATTAGAGGTGTATTGGATCGGACACCTTGAATATTAAGGTTTTGACCGTAAAATAATGATCAGCAGCACTTACTCATCCAAATCCAGTATTTTATCTTTTTTTTTTTTATATCTCTTGATTCGCGTGACTAACGTCAACATTGCTATACACAGAACTGCCAACTAGGAGACAACAGCCACCATTTTCAGTCCACCATGTTGATTTTTCCAAATAACCAAACCACATTGGATAGCCCTTTCCTCAAACTTCAAAATAAGCCGTCGCACATATTATTCTGTTGTTTCTAATTTTTCTTACGCAAATTATCCGGTCGACGCGGGTCGTCCAATGTGAATATATATATATATATATATATATGTATCTACTAGTGGGGCTTTGCCCCCCTGCACGCTCCGCGCTAACCCAAAAATTTCAATATTTATATTCTTATGTCTAAAAAATGAATAAAAAAGTTTTTTTTTTAATACACATATATGCGTACAAACATAGATAACCAAAGTGATCTCATAAAAAATCGCTAGAAAATTTGAACAGATATAGTCAATACACAAAATTAGTTTAATGATTTATCAAATAATTGTTAATAATTTAATACTAATAATGACTTTAATTGGTATTTAAGGTTAATTTTGATTAATATGTATATGAATACAATATTTACGCAATCATTATTATTACAAAAATAGTTATGAGCCTTTGTTTCTTATCTTTGGACATTTTATAATTAATTATCGGCATAAGTTTATAATAATATATCATTTTAAAATTTTTTCTTAATGTTGATAAATGTAAATTGTTTATTTTATTTTTATTTATGTCGTAAACAGATTTTTATAAACTTCTACATTTTCTTTGTTTGTTTCATAACTATTCAAAATTCTTATCCTCTTGTAATATTACTAACATTATTTTCAATTCAGTAACTTTTGTAATTAATTATACATAATACAACTTGTGATAATTTCTCTTTACTTTTACATATTATCATAATTTATAACACATAACATATTTCTGAACTTTAAATCTCTACTGTCGTGCCTTATTTACCTACATAAATATCTTATATTTTGATATGAATTAGCATCCTACAGCACGTCCATCCATTATCTTTTAATCTTATATTGCTGACTAATATCATCAATACTTCATTTGATGCTTTTTTTTCCTCTTTACATATCAATGTAAGCTTTGTATATATTTTTTTTTTTTTGCTAATTCCATAGTTTATTATTTAAAAACTTAAAACTCACCTATATCTTATTATTTTTGCTTTATTTTTAACTCTGCTTTTTTTTAACATTTAACAGATGATAGAAATGTCAATTGACATATATTTTTTTTATATTTTATGATTGACTAAAGTCTTCATTTCCTTTATAAAATTATCTTTGATTTTGTCAAGTTTACTTTTCTTCGTTGTTCTTTTTATAAATCATATCGTTTTCAAATCCTCCACTTTTTCATGCATAACTTCATCTTTTTTGCCTATATTATATTTTTTTTTTTATTAAGTCTATTAATTCTTCGATTAGTCATTATTAAGGCCACCTGTTCTTGTACATTTTTGTTATGTGCAAAAAGTAAATTTATTCCAATTTTCTTATGCCCATTTCTAGGATAACTCTTCCCGCCTCCATTTGTCATATATATCCTAGTACGTTTGCATCTAAACTAAACATGATACTTGTAAATCTAAATCTATTTTTCCCCTTTTTCTTTTCTTTGTCATTCCAAAACACATGCCTTCCATGCCCGCCTCCAGCTTACGTATATAAGAGCGCCCAGCGAGATCGGGCCACCTCGCGTGTGAGGCGCATTTTCTGCTCGAGCACACTGTGTTCAACTCCCTCAAACAGATTGGAAAAAATCTAAAAAACACGATAAAATAATAAAAATCGTTAGATTTTGACCTGCTTTTCATTATGGTGCTATTATTTTTTGCTCAAAAACCTTTCTTTGTGTTGAAACATGTCTTTGAATTTCTTGTCGATTCTGTCAAATTCGCCACAGTTTTGAAAATTCAAATTAACAAGAAAAAAAAGAGCAATACTAATAGAGTGGAAGAGCAAGAAATGCGTAAATGACAAGCAAATAAAGACGTCGACATTGGGTCAGCCACGCTTGACAGACAACTATATAGTTATAGTACAAACTGTAGACTCACTGATAACTACTTCACATTTATCAAAACATAGTTTACGTTATGTATAAGTAGAAGTCATGAAATTTACTTGATTTGCTAGATAGTTCACAAACAATGGAATTTTCAACTTAAAAACTTTAAAGTTTGAAGTTGTTCGATCTTTTTTTTAAGGATCGTATATTACTGTATTTAATTTTACATACTAACATGATTGTATTTTTCATTATTTCGTCATTCAATAATTAAAATAGACATTGATAAAGTCATTTACATATTTTATATATTTTTTACATATAGTGTGAATTATAAATTTTTTTAGACATTTTAATCTTAATTGGTAAAAATAAAATTATGTGTAACTATAAAGGAAAAGCAAGACATTAATAATCCATGTAAACAGAAACTTTTCGGCTGATCTGTCCGATTGTTGTAATAATGTATGATTGTACTATGTACGTTATCCCGAAACACCATAGACTACTGCTTAAGTTCTAAATTACCAAATAAATTATTAATTAATAAACAGTTTCAGCGGGCAATTTTATTCAGTTGTTTGGTCTTAGGTGCTTGGTTTTTACTTTAGTTGGATTCCGTGTTTTGCTGCATTTTACGGGTCTTTCAATATGTGTTAAATCAGCGTTATGACAGACGTTAACGTGTTTTATTTCCTGCCTCAGAAGAGCCAACTCAGTTATTCTTGACGTAGTAGAAGAACATTGTATGAATAAAATTTTTTTCTTCTCTTGAATACAGATATTAGCTGTCATAAAATGTGATTATTTTTATGTTGTCAGAAGCATTTGCTATTCAGCCAACCTTGTCTATTTACATTATAATTTAAAGTTTAATACACCTTAACAGTGAGTATAATACACACAATTACATTGCTAATGATATTTTGTATTGAAAAGACATTGTATGCGATTAGGAGATGTTAGCGTATAAATGTTAAGATATAATTTGCTTGATTTCCGCAATATTTTGGTTTGCAAAGGCCAGTTTTTTTTTTGCACCATCTGCATGTATCGGAAGGTCTGCTCCATCCCTGTAAGAATTGTTATCGTAGCATATTATTTATTTTGAAATCGAATAAGATATTCTGTTTTTACTCTTAATTAGCGAACACATGAAATATCAATAAACATTATAAGCGTCCAAGTGTATTTGGTTATTTGGTGGAAGGTACTTGAGTTGCATCATATTTTTATTTCTTATTACCCAAGTGATAAAAATAATAAATATTTTTGACTTTAGATATTTGTTTCCCATTCTAATATTAGGTTAAACTATATTGGGTTTTTTAGGTGAAGAAGCTAGAGGTTCATATCTATGGTTTTCTTTGAAATTATTTTGAATTAGTAGATAAATTATTTATTATTGAACATTGTAATTGTGTTTTCATTTGGTGATGTGGTTTAATGTGCGTGGGTTTTGATTTATCTAAATTTTGTATTAAACCTAAGTGTACGGAATTCGGGTAAGTATCTGTTTCATCGACTGTATCACTGACGGTCACTTTTTTTATTTCCTGTCTTAGTACAGCAATGCTGGTTATTTTTGACGTGGTAGAACACTGTATTAAAACACGTGTTTTTTTTTGACAAATTCGGAGCTTTATTGCCCTTAAATATGTTTGGTTTTTTCCCTTATTAAAAGCATGTGCTATCAAGCAAACCTTGTCCATTTACATCATGATTAAAAGTATAATACATCTGTATAGTAAGTATAACACACAAAATATATTTTTATCATATTTTGTAGGGAAAATAGTATATTTCGTACCTGGTGGCGCATGTCGCCAGGGCGATCCCTGGGCCCGAGGGCGTTTGCGAAGCAACGCCCGAGGGACTGTTGTGATC
>JAPYYV010012517.1:0-17109 GCA_030522625.1 Copidosoma aretas | reverse complement strand
GGGCTACGTTGCGGACCCTCGGGCCTGCTTCGCAGGACCCTCGGGCCGCAAAATCGCCCTGGAGGCGATCGCACTTTTGTGACGAAAACTACTATTTTTGTCCATCTAGTATCTTAACATATAGTTGGACAATTGATTTTCTTTACTTCACATGGTCAAAAACATTGTAAAAAAAAATTTTTTTACAGCAAAAAATTCATTTGTCTAATTTGTTTAAACAATTGCATTCTACAAATTATGTAGCATCTACCTATAAATGACCAGAGCATCTGGATTCTACGTCAAAAATTATGTAAGAATCACTTGTCTTCTTTGTTTGTACCCTGGTGCACGCAGAAGTATGTCTACTTTCCGCACTAGTAAGTAAATATATTCTATAAATTTCTGATTAACCTGTTTATTTGGATGCCGTCTATTTAAAATTAAGTTCGCCAACGGATTTATGATACGTCAACGTATAGAAATATGTATGCAAAACATCAACAGCGAGCTTTAAAAATTGAAAAAAAATTAGTTTCTTAAAAAATATAAAGTTTTCTGGATTTGTCCATATGTAATATTCATTGGTTCGCGAAGTTTTTTGAATTTCCATATGCATAGTAATATAAAGGTACCATCAGTTTTAGCTTAAGGAGGTTCGGGAGTAATAATAAAATGCAGAGATCACAATGATATTGATTTTTCTTAGTAATAATAAAATGCAGAGATCACAATGATATTGATTTTTCTTGATAGTCTGGAATACGTAGAACTTATATGAATTTTTTCAATATTTGTTATAGGTCTTTTTGAAAATAGTGATACAAATGAAAATGAGTGTGATAACATAGGCTCTTATGGAATGTAACCTCGATTTGTCATTTGCATGGACAAATCTTTTGGGAAAATGCAAAGATATTAAAAAAATAATACCTAGTAAAATTTTAAGTCATGTTATAGTGCATTTTAAACAATGCCAGCGCTAAATGTAAGGAAAATATTGAGTTCGTAGGGTGCAAGAGGGGGTGCGCGGTAAAGGGGGCCAAGCTGCGCGGGCCGGGGGGAATCCCCGTTCCTCGCCTCGCTGAATAATACTCCCGAAACTCCTTAAACGTATTGGGTAGGAAAATGTAAATCATGAAATTGGGATAAGTAGTTTCCATATAAACATACTTCAAAATACTACGTTGCTTATTGATTCATCACCAAAAACATTGACTCAGCATTAAAAAAGCTATTGATCACCTTCAATGGAAGGTAAAGTGCTACTTTTTCTTTTCTCACAGTTATGAAGTGTTAATCTTTTATTTTTATTTTATTTTTTACTTTTATTTTTTTATGTATGCTTAGTCCAACAAGAAGAAAAGAGAATAACTTTTTTTAATTTATATTTTAAGTCTGGTTTTCTTTACATATCACTGTAAATTAAATTATAACCAAAATAACAACACAGCCAATTGATCAGTTTGTTGTATTGACGTTTCGTCAGCATAAAGCCAACCTCATCAGAATACTGAAAAATTTATTTACTAATGATACATAGTTACCCGCAAAAAGCTAATTTCAAACTAATTCAACTGAAATTGACTGTCCGCAGGTGACTACATATCATTTGTAACTTAATTTTTCAGTATTCTGCTGAGGTTGGATTTATGATGACGAAACGTCAACAAAATTTTTGAAAAATAAAGATACTTTGATTCACTGATTAACTGGCGGTGTTGTTATTTTAGTTATGATTAAATATATATGAAGCAAGATGAAGTTGATGAATTCGATAATCATTGGAATCTCCCTAAATAACATTAATCTATCGTTTATGACTCCATGTAAGTTCACCCACGCTTATGCGCCTGGATCAGAGTCAGTGCAAGAAAGTTAAATGAATGTATAAGTCCGGTTTTTATCTGTTTATTCTGTTCAGGATAACAAATAATCTATTAACCCGAAATACTAATGTGCAAATTATTTTTAAGCATTAGACCACAATAATTCTGATGAATAATGAGAAAAACAACAACATAAAAAAAGTTTACAAGTATAGTATAATACCAAAATATAATATGTACAATAAAAATAATACGCATAATACTGTGTCTACAATTGTATTAGGAAAAATACAACCATGTAGTGACGATGATACTAGTCTACGCATGATGATAATAATGTTGAAAATGTACAGCGATTGGATTTCTCGATTATATGTTATAAGAAAAGCTGAATAAAGTAAGTTCAAATATCTCATATGAGGTCCAATGCACTAATCACTTAGTTTGATATTTATATTAATTATACAAAATGTTTCTAATAATGGTCTTTAATGATGCTACAATTTAGGTTACATTGTATGAATCATCATAAGTCGTTTACACGAAATTTAGCCTTGCAATTTATACATAGTTTGACATTAATATAACAGACTCGTATACCTTTGTAGAGCAGCAGTTATTTATTACCTTTCAAAATAAATCGTGTATTTATAATATCGATTATATTCTTGACATAACAAATTTATTTCAAAGTTATGATCCTACAGCTCCTTTTCTCTAAGGATCACTGTTAATCATTAAATCGAGATTATGTATGTGGATCATTTATAAGATAGTTGTAGCTACTATGAAAATCATTAACGAGTAAGTAAGTAACATTGCTGATACTTAATTTTATACTTGATCGTTAAGTAACTTCAAGGGTCAAAGGGTTTCAAAAATTAGAAAGATTATTGGGTAAATGGATTTGGAAATCTGGCTTTGTAGTCATTCAAACAGCTTCAGTTAAATATATTTTAATTTATTCTCATTTATTATTCATTCACTTTGTATGATCAAATACTTGCATAATCAACTCGTGGTAGCTGCAATCAACGTTATTGACTACCATGTAAACTATTTGCACGTTAGTAGCATAGAAACAAACAAACCTACAATTGATAATTAGCTGACTTTAAAAAAAATTCATACTTTGATTTTTGAGAAAAAATTAAATCAAGGTCTATCAAAGTCACAGAAATGATGTCAATTTAATGTGCAAGTCTAAAAATCATTAACTCAATGAATTTCGTATCAATAATTTTTCATTCATGAATTTTATTCTACTACGTAATTAAAAGTCATCAGGTACAACGATTTTTAGCAAACTGAACATGTGGAGTTATCACGGTTTTTGAAATATAATTTATGATTAATTATAATGTTTTGGATTTAGTAAAGTCGGTTTTGTGTTTTTGAATTTTTGCGCCTTAACACAGGAGACACCGAACAGTGTGTAATACGAACCGGATGAACGATGGTAATCGATCATGGGTAGAGTTCTCTCGAGCCAGTCGAGTCACTGATGGCACTGATCATACTATTCCACATGCGCTCATGCAATAGGACAGGATCACTTTCAAAGAGTAGCTAGTGGAAGAGAGAGTCTCCCTCCACGTTCACTACGGCGTCCACAGCACAATAGCAGAGAGCAGCTAGCTGGTGTAAACATGGCCGTTGTTCGTGTCCATCAATAAACTGCATTTTGTGCCATTTGTATACCGATCATCGTGATTAGAAAACGGAAACTATTATTTATTTTATAAAAAATTTTCATCAATATCTTTTTTACCCAAGTGAATATACCTAAGGATAACATCTCACCCGCAAGCATCGCTAACATTTTAGTCAGAGGCTTGTGACTGGAAGATTGAATACTTACTGGTGCAGGCTAACTACTATTAGATGATTTTCTGTTTTCTGAAGAGGGTCGGAGCTCAGTTTTACAGGATGAAGGTTTTTTCGACATTCTCCAAAATCACTCAAGATAGTAATAATAGTTGCAGCACTCTTTTCTTCTAAAATTTTCGTTAATTTGTAAGGTTATGATGTTCGCTACCTCCATTATCCCGCCGCCGCCGAAGCGTCGCCAAAGTGTAAGTATACTTATTTATGATAGGAGTCCATTTTATACTCCTACATCATAACACCTTCTTTTCATACGCACTTATAAATGTAATTATTTGTACGTATAAAAAAAGCCTGATAGACAAATTGAATCGATTATGTTCACTTTTGACTTTTGTTTAAACTAGTAATTATTTTTAAATTGAATTTTGTCATCATATTAACTGTATTTGGTTACTGAGCAGGTTATATTATCCATTCCATTGAACCATAACATGGTTTAAGATAGTTGCTTCCCAAAATCTAAAGGTTATCAAAAATGTTATATTTCTAAGTCACATACAATGTAATTTTTGTTATTTTAATGTAATATGATACTGTAATTATCATCCGATTTTAATAAACAAGGGCTGGTTTTTTTGCCATCTAAATAACTAAAAATTCACCATCTAGCATTTCTAAGGCGTATTCATCGTTAAAAATGCATTTGTTTCCAACAATTTCTTGATTTTTGTACATAAATGCATTTTTGACAGTAAAAACGACTTTTTCGACAGTGATTTTGTTGCTATTTTAATGGATACAAAAACTAGACGTTGTTAATTAAAATCAGATCATAATTTAAAAAATGCTTAGTACAAAAATATATTATGTGACGGTATGTTACATTAAAATGGCAACGATTACATGTTATTTGACTGAGAAATATAACTTTTTTCATTACTTTGAAATTTTATGATACAACTACCTTAAATATTCACAAAAATATAATAACCAATTTTATGTAAAGCATTAATTTGAGAGCTGAGCTGAAAATCGTCTCATCCCAAATATTAAAGAAAAAAACATGATCATGAAGTTTTTTTTCACTTATCATCTCATAATAATTCAGAAAAATACATTATCTAAATAACTATTATTATTTAGTTATTGACGAAACACCTGTGGACAAGCATTTTATAACTTAGGTAATGTTTTTCGTAAAACAGGGTCTGCAACTTCTGCGTAGAGTACACCATACAATTCTTAAGCAAATTTAAGGTTGTTATGTAGATATATTGAAAGTATTAAGAAATGAATGAAACTTCTTCTGCCGAGATTAAAACACATATCGCGTGATTCTGTCAAGTTTGGGAAAGATTCTGTCGCTAGAAATTAAGTTATAAATTCTCAAAGTTGACCAAAATCTGCTAGGTTCCATAAGAGCCCATGTAATAGAAGGCTGACTTCATAAATTAGTAACTTAATTTCTAGCGACAGAATCTTTCCCAAACTTGGCATAATTACTCATAATATGTTTAAGTTTCAACAAATAAATTTTAATCAAGATCTAAATTTTTTTTAATGTCCATAAGAATAACACTACGAATTTCATATGTACGTATACAGGTATCCACAGAACAACCTTAAACGTAGAGGAACTACTTACTTCGTGTTTACGTTAACACTTGATATACTCTAATGAAATAATAAATTTTGTAATTTATAATATGTCTCTAAGATCTAATTTTGAAACGTAGCATTTCCTTGACAATATATTTTTGCATGTTGTATACACTATCGTGATAATTTTTCTAATATTACTCGCTAAAGTCAAGTAACACGTACTTTGCTAAATTTTCCTCAGGCTACAGTCCCATGATGCAGGATGGAACGTGCAGGATAGAATTGTCCCTATTATAAACCGCCGTGTTAAGTCTATCCTGCAGCGCAATAGACTCAATACGGCGGCTTATAGGGACAATTCTATCCTGCACGCTCTATTCTGCACCATAGGACTGCACCTTTATTCTTCTCTTTCTAGAGGGCTACGCCCCCTACGTGCTTCGCGCGCCAACCCTCAAAATTTAATCAAACATTTATTTTCATGATCTTTAAAGAAATATCAAATGATTAACATTTTTATGACATGCAATTTTGAGCTTCACTCAACCTAAAAATTTAAATTACTTTATATTCATTTTTCAAAATCTTATTCTCAAATTTACCCGCTCTTCGCCAGTCTTAGCCTATCACGAAACGAATAAAGAGACTTCAGTCATGTGACAATCAATATTTAATCTTGAAATTTCCATTTATATAAAAAAATTTATTGTACACAGTAACTGAAAATAAATTTTCTGTAATGTGTACATATATGCTACATGGATTTCTTAAAACAAATTAATTCAAGTTGATCATAATTTAGAAATTAGGTAACTAATTAATTAAAAGAAAAATCCATCGGTTCTGGTGTCCACTTTATTTTATTTTCATGTATGAATATTTCGTTCTCTCTTTCATGATGCAGGATCATCCTTTTGGAAGTATCGGCTGTTTTATACCACATGACTCGGCACGAACCAATTAAATGTTATATATATATATATATACATATATATATATAAACACGTGGTGTGATCCAAACTCCATGAATTTTTCATTAGACATTAGAATTTCTCCGTTTTTAAAAAGTTATTAAAGATAATTTAAATTAAATTTGAGTTGTATTGTTTTATAAATTTTTTAAAATAATATATTTTTTCTACCTGGGGCGTTTTTCGAAAGCTTTGAACATTTGCTGCTTCCACGGTAGGAAAAATAGTGTTCGCACCTGTGACGCATGTAACCAGAGCAAACACAAATTACTTGGTGGACATGTGCCACCAGGAACGAAAACTACTATTTCTAATATTCAATAGAATAATACGAATTTTCAAGTATCACGGTATCATGGGTTTTCCTAAATTATTGTATCTTAAAACAATTTTTTAGACGGTACGGATTTTTAAAAATTGCTTTGAGATTATATGTTTTTCAATATGGCTTAAGATGATTCGTTTTTCTGAATTATTTTAAGGTCACCCTTTTATACAAAAATTTTTTAAGATTGTACATTCTTGTATAAAAATTTTTTGAGTTATATTTTTCAATATTATTTAAAATTGTACGTATTTGCCAGGAATTCTGTAATTTTACGTATTCAAAATAAATTTTTGCCACCGTACGCATTTTTAATCGTCAATCGATTTGATTTACTATATTTATACCACATTATGCTTTTTAATATCAACAATAAGATACTACTAGGAGACATTTTTATTTTACAGATTAATTAAAATGAAAAAAAGGTGTAAGTCACAAATTTAATAAGTACACTGTAAAAGATCAAAATGCAACAAAAACTGAAGTGTTACGTGTGCGAACGGGATAACTGCGATCTCCCTAACAATGAGTTGATTTGCGAGAATGCAATAAGGGTAATTAACCAGACTTTTAATTTGAATGAGTGATATTATTTACAATTAAATACAACTGATTGAAACAGAACCTCATTTTTTAGTGTTGGAAGTCAACTGTTCGCGATCCGGATGGTACCAAAAGAGGCAGCAGAGGTTGTATTCTCAATCCCGACCAAGTGCCATTATTTTGTAATAAATTGCAGTCGGGCAATGTAACAACTTCGACAATCAGCAGTGACTCAAATAATATTAGAGCCAGCACTGGTGGTCCGTTTAACACCGAGTGCTGTCATGAGGACTTGTGCAATGTCGGCCCGTTTCCCATTCTTCAAGACCCGATAATAAGTAATTTTATCATTTATTAAAAAATCAGCAATTATTTTTTAACATACAACATTATAACTGATTAACTGATTATCATGATTGATATTTACAGATGAAACTGGAATAAGCAGTACGCTGAAAATAACACTCATAATCCTCGGACCTATCGTTGTATTAATCCTCGCCTCTTTTGGAATTTATCTTTACTATAGGAATCAGAAAAATAATAGACGCGATCATGCGACGGCAACGTTTCTTCCGAACCGGCGTTGCAAGAAACTCATTGAGCCAGGCATGGATCCACCATTGCTCGCCTTTTCCTCTGGATCGACTGGTGGCAACGCGAGCTGTTCACACGAACTTAGAGCCACAGCGGCTGGTGATAGTACACTCAAGGTAATTTATTTCGTACATTTTATTGAGCTCTATTATTATGCTAATAACTGTTTAAATGGAATGTTTGTTTGATTAATTTTTTGATAAAGAGCTGGTGTCAAGCTGACTCCAGTTAAAAATATAAATTTTCTCTATGATTGATTATGGGTCATTAAAGCTGGATAGCTCTTAAATCTTAAATGGTTGCAGTCATATAAGCAATAAATAAAAATCCAACAATACTTCTACCACACGTGTCTCATGGCCATGTTGGAGAGAGAAACTCTTCCAACCGCTTCCAAGACTATTGCTGCCTCTCTCTCTCTCAGTGTATGATTCAGCCGTACACGGTCTATCTATATAAGAGCGCTAAAATTCAAAAAAATTTCGAATTATTTGTTAAAATTACAAGTTTTAACATGTGTAAATAATAATTTTACGAGTTCAGGATAAAAAAACCATTTTTGCAAGGATTTTTAAAATAAATTTATTACAAAGATTAGCGTTAAGAGATGATAAATTCATCACACGTATACAGATATACACTTACGTGTTTTCAATAAATTAGTATAAAATTGTATTACAATGTTTACAATACAAATTTGCGTAAAGAATCTTTACAGAAATCACTTTTTATCACGACTTTGTAAAGAAAATATTTCTTTACGTTTAGATCAGGGTTTTAAATAATTCAATTAGATCGTAATTCAATAACAGTTCAATTAACAGTTGAATTTAATTCCTAATTGAAAAAAATGTAATGGTTAATTGAAATACGATTCAATTAAGAGTTAATTATGATTTTAATGACTACAATAGGATATTCAATGTTATGAAACCCTACAAAAGACGCACTGGTCTTTCAACTTTCGAGAACAAAGTAAATACACAAAAAAAGTCATTTCTGACGTATTTTACGAAACAATTAAATTTAATTCTACTTGAATTAACTTTTAATCGAGAATTAAATTTTAACTGTAATTGTTTGATTAAGAAATTAAATATTGTATAACCCTGATTCTAGTCCCTGTGGTTTTAACAAATAATTAAAAAACTTTTGAATTTAGAGTAATCTTCCTTATTTGGGCACACCACCGCCACCTGATGTTAGAAACAGCCCCATTTTCCGTTTGCCGTTTGCCTTTCTAGTCATTCGCTCATTCTACATATGTGTATAACCTCCCTATACTAGTCCCTAAAGATATGCATATGCTCTCCGGTACCACCTAACCTCAATAAAGAACTTCGATGCAGGAGGATTCAGTCAACTAATACTTTCTATCGCTAGAGTAATCTCAATTAAATAAATATATATACATATATATATGCATCGATTATAATATCATACATAAATAATGAGGAGATTAAGCAGTTAAATATTTTCTGAGCGTAATAATTCAGCTCTCAATCAAATCGATATCTCGGGATAATGCCGTTAAAACTTTTGAATTTTTTGAGATTAATTGCCTTACAGTTTTGTGACGTAAAACATTGAGTTGAGAAGTCATTTTACGATATTTGAATACGCTTCGTCCAAAACCTAATGCAATCATTTAGAAAACATTAGTTTTACGTCGTCAAAACCTGTAAAAAAGAATTTTCTTTACTTGGTTCGCTTGGTTAATTGTAAATGGATAGCAGAATGATCTCACTGCTAAGCAATTTTCGAATTACAGGAATATCTAGAAGGTCAAAGCTTGACGAGTGGTTCTGGCTCTGGGCTGCCACTGCTGGTACAGCGTACCTTGGCCAAGCAGGTGGAACTCGTCGAGTGTCTAACCAAAAGCCGGGGAGGTGGCAGCTTCGGTCGCGAGATCTGGCGGGGAATCTACCAGGGCGTGAACGTGGCCGTGAAGATTTACCCCTCGCGTGACGAGGCCATGTGGGCACGTGAGACTGAATTTTACTCGAAGCTACTGCTCTGTCGCCATGACAATATACTAGGCTACATTGGCAGTGACATGACCAGTCGTTCGACCTGCACGCAACTCATGCTCGTTACCTCCTATCATCCGCTTGGATCGCTCTACAACTACTTAATGGAGGTTTGTATTTCGTATAATACACGTAAAACTTGCACTTGATGCACAGTATTGTACTAAATTACGTATTATAAAATAATTGTGTCATTCAATTATATCATGTAACTTTTTTTATGAATACAGTTACCACAAGCCCTCAATCACCATCAGATGTTTAACATGTGCCTAAGCATATCATATGGACTGCTGTATCTGCACACTGGAGTTTACGGTACCCGAGGCAAACAAGCGATAGCTCACCGTAACATCAAATCCAAGAACATTCTGATGGAGGGAAACGGTTCATGTGTCATCGCGGATCTCAGTCTCGCTGTCACTCAGGACAAGCTCACGGATAAACTTGATCTCAAACAGGGTTCCAAGCGCTACATGAGCCCTGAATTGCTGGAACAGACGTAAGTTGACCATGTACTTGCATCAGAGGCCTATACCAGAATACTGTGATGAGGGTTGGTAATGGCCAGGGGGCGGGTGGAGGGAAGGGTAGATTGCACAAGGACACGCCTTTTTTAAAAATCCATATTAAGAGCAATTCCACTAAAAATTATCCGTTATGTGATTAAGGCTAAGATTAAAATTAAGTTTTTGTACTTCCTTCGAACGATCATATTTTGTTACTTATATCGTGTGATGAATGAGAAACATCGTGTGTATCCTTATAGTAAATCGATGTGCCAAACTTAATCAGATTGCTTTTTCTAAGCAATAAAAGTTAAGGAATTCGCTGCCTGTAAGTATTAGTTCTTTTATACGTACAAAAAAATCTTAATTATTTTTAATTAATTATTAACAACGATTTGGTTATCTATTATAGTTAGTTTCTTATTAGTTGATTGCTAAATATAGCTTTTTGGTATTTCACTTTATAGTATTTTAATCTAAGCAACGTTCCGAGAACTAACGCGTTATGCATTAAAAGTATTCCATACACCGTGTAATCATAAACAATTTCTCTTTGGATCGGTCTGTTTAAACTATTACATTTTTCAGTATTTTATTCAATATCTGCTATCATACGCTAATCAACTAGTGAACCAGTGTGATGAAAAATTCGATTTTGATCACGGAATTTTTGGGTGCAAGCAAGTTGATGCATCCATTTTGTGCGAATGACTAACTTGTAATCTTATTCACATGAAAATTTATTTAATCAAAACGAGTTTTTTTCTCTGATGATAATATACTAATAGACTTTATCAGTCCTGAAAAATACTGATTTTCGTTGAAACTTCCCCAGCCGCATTTTCGGGTATGAGCAAGTTAAGGGGATGGAAAAGTAGATTTTGAATTTAAATTTCGCGCCATCAGCCTCTGTCGGTAACTATGAAAAGTAGATTTTGAATTTAAATTTCGCGCCATCAGCCTCTGTCGGTAACTATACAGTTTTTTATTGTTTATTAAAAAACGTAAGCAAAATCATCAAAACCCGAGATCATATGCCCTAGATACCATCATTATTTATTACTGTACAAAGTTTAAAATTAATACGTGAACAAAAACCTAAAAAATTTTTGCACCGAAACAAAAAAAAACTCGGTACAAAAATTTTTCAGGTTGTCGTTCACATATTAACTTTAAACTTTGTACAGTAATAAATAATGATGGTATCTAGGGCATATGATCTCGGGTAATGATGATTTTGCTTCCGTTTTTTAATAAACAATAAGGAACGGTATATTTACCGACAGAGGCTGATGGCGCGAAATTTAAATTCAAAATCTACTTTTCCATCCCCTTAATGCATCTATTCAGCTCGAATGTCGGACTAGTAATCTTATTCGAACTAGCATCGATTGCGTCAAAACGAGTTTTATTTTCTGATTTTAATCATAAATTAATTTTGTGCGAATGACTAACTTGTAATCTTATTCACATGAAAATTTATTCCATCAAAACGAGTTTTATTCTCTGATGATAATCTACTAATAGACTTCATCAGACCTGAAAAATACTGATTTTTGTTGAAACTTCACTAGTCGCATTTTCGGGTATAAGCAAGTTAATGCATCTATTCAGCTCGAATGTCGGACTAGTTATCTTATTCGAACGAGCATCGATTGCGTCAAAACGAGTTTTATTTTCTGATTTTAATCATAAATTAACTCCATCAGTTCTAAATAATAATGATGACTAGTCTGCTAGTCTGTCGTATACTCAGCCCAACCATCATACATTTTCGCAGTTTCGGCATTCTCATTCTACCTCATAACATCATTAATGTTGATAATTTCAGAGTTAATCATCGAAGTATCCAAAAACCTGTTAAATTATACCGTATTTAACCAAATATTTCCATCTTGATGTCTATGTATGATAAAATAACTAAAATAGTAAGGATCAGACGTGTCTGATACAATTTTACTTTAAAATATGTATGTAATGCAACAGCTTGTATTACATACTCAAATATGGAATACTCTGGTACAGCATAGCACCAGAATATAGAAATCAAAAAAGCAGTCCATCGAATTGAATGCGGCAAATCAAAACATGATGGAAAGAAAATCATTACACCAAAAAATTTATTATAATGAACGGAAACCCATTCAGCAAAATTACTAGTCGGATGATCCTTCGCCCATTTATCCAAAAGAGAGTCATGAAAATCTACAGAAAGAGAAATAAGGATAGCGCCCACCATAATCATAGCGAGCAGTATCTCAGGTTTCTTAAATGTTGACTTTAAAGAATCAACAAGATCATCAAAAATAGCATTAAAATCAAAAAGTGACTCTCTTTTAGGCTTAGTCGGGGTTGGAGTTTTCTTCTCTGTAGGGGTTTTTGATTTAGAAAACCCTCGCAAAGAAGGAGGTGGGCGACCCGTCCTAAACCCGATGAAACGCTTAATAGTGTATTTTTTTTTTGGCGCAAACTTATTTTTCCATACGTATTAATAAAACTATTTGTACGACACAGTAAACCATGAAGATCAAAATCAATTTCTGTGCAATAATTAGGGACATATTACATTTATTGATGTAGTTACATGACGTTCCGACAAATTTTCGACCTCGTCAGAAATCTAAAATAACGAAAGTGAATACAATATTTAGTTTCACTTCCCATAGATGTGACTTTTACAGCTATGCGTGTCATTATAAATTTACTAAGGGGGCTTCGCCTCCCTGCTTGCTTCCTTCGATAACCGACATTATTTGAATTTTTTATTATATTGTCAATATTTTTTCAATATTCATACATATTTTTGGTGTTTTTTTCTGACTACCCTCCGGTAAACACCTACAGGTGCGCTTTTTTTAAGTGATATCCTCCATAGTCCTATACAACTTCCTTAATGAAATAATTTCGAAAATTAAGTCGAACTGAACTAATTATTATTGTTCATTAAAATCATACTAAGTCATTTTCATTCAAAATAAAGTGATAAATGATTACAAATTTCTGAAAAATTGAGTTTCAATATTTATTTTTCTCGTATTTTGTCATGTTTTCGAAAAAATTATTTTACTACTATTTTATGAAAAATCACTTATTGTCTTAAATTTCTTTATTTTTCTGAATAATTTCTCCACCTTCTAATAATTTTTCAAGAAGCATTTCATCTACGTCTATTTTCTAAATACTTTTTGCATCACGAACTTTAATTTGTATATTATCTTCATCTATAATATAAAATATTAAATTTTTATACATTTTTGATCAAATTTTTTATTAAAATTAATACCTGAAACACATATTTGTCCAATGACAGATAGTTTTGATCTTTTAGAAAATTGAGTATCTTTCCTGTTCAAAATTATTATTTCCAACTTAAATTTTCCATCAGTTATGTCCCCTATCAGGAATTGACGTATTCAAATTTATAAATTGATTCCGCAAATATCCTTCTATTTCTATAATCATTCAAAATTAATTGTATTTTTTAAGAATAAAATGTTTAATGATTTCATTTATATATATATATATATATATATATATATATATATCCCTCTTCTATGGTGAATTGCTCAAACGATGTTGTTAACTTTTTTCTTTTTTTGGAAAAATCATATTGTCCAATGCTTGTTATTTTTGATATTCTTTTTAGATGTAGTTCATAATTTTGATTACCAAAATTATAGTTTGATACAGTTGTAGTCGTAACTCTTTTAAGAAGTATTATCTATTGGAAAATGTACATATAATTAAACGTACATATCTATGTAAATAAATTCAATACAACATATAACTAATAACATACATCATTTATTACTATTTGTTTCAAAAAAATATTTATGTCTTCATTCCATATTTTACACTGAATTTTGCATCCATTATCGTTATTCAAAATGAATCTGACAACTTCATAACTCTTTTCTGTTTCTATAGATTTTATAGTTTTACTGGGATTAACGCTTTCAATGTATCCAACAATATTCCTTTATAAAAAGAATATTTCAATTTTAAAATTAGGTAATAAATATTTTATTAACATATACTTGCACACCATTATCTCCAATTTTGATCTTTTCTTTCAAAAAACTTGAAGTAGTGAAAGTAAATTCAAATTTATTGTTGTTTTTTTTTTTTATTTTCTTCAAAATCTTTGGTTTTTCTTTTAGACATACTGCTAATCCTAATATAAAATTAATAAATTTTTAATTGAAATATAAATTTCATTGTTAATTTTGTATATATTCTAATATTAATTTTTATGTATTATAATATTTATTCTTATAATACATGTTTTATGTTGAATACATTGAAACATTGTTTATTTCATGAATATATTGGTGCACACTTGAAATTATATTAATTATTGTTTCATTCCTTTTATTCATGTATAATGTTACAACCTTTACATTATAACACTTTCTTTCCATACAATATCCATAATTTATTTTTTATTTAAATCAACTTCGATATATATTTCTGTTGAATCGGTTACTCTTGAAAGTCTTACGCATGATTGGCAATTTGATGGGCAATTATTTTCGTTATAAATAAAAAGGTAACAATGTAAATTCCCCTGTATTTATAGTTATTATTAGTATAAACGCCGTATTTCCTTTTTTATCTCCAGTTATTATGTCGACTTTTATATTGTGTTTATACAACTGTAAAATTTTCAATCTAGCTCCATTGCATAATCCATCATTAATACTTATGCTTCTGATCAGCATGACTATTGCTCCAATTTTTAATCTCAATTTATGAAATGGTAGTCCTAGGAAATTTAAAGAGTTAAAATATTCTATTTGATACAAAACTTGAATATCTTCCTCTGTTTGATATGTTCCTTTCGGTCTTGCATAATCAACACTGCAATATATTTTTTCTTCTGATTTTCGTTTATCCATGATTTTGTTATTAATTTTGCGGATATCATCATTATGACTTGATAAAATAATTTTATTTGATAAGTCAACGTTTTCATTAATTTCAATTCCATGAATGTTTTTGCAGACATCTTCTGATTTCCAATTTTATGGTATACTGAATGAATCTATTCCTCCTTCTCCTATTTGTAATACAAATTTTTTTATCGTATATTTTGGTATAACTTCAAAATCTTAAAATTTGCCCATAAGTATGAATATTGTATACATCCATTCACTATTGTAGTTCTACATACATTTTTGGTGACTGGTAACATTTTTGGGGAATCTTCTCCTAAAATAATTAATTTTCCAGCAAACGGTATATCTTCTTAGCAACAATCACGTAAAGTTCGATCAATTATTTCCAATGTTTTTTTAGGAATCATTGATGCTTCATCACAAATAATGAATTAGCCGGTCTTAATTTTTTCTTATCTGATTTCAATTTTTGAAAAATTGATATTGAAAATACTTGATTATTTGAGATATAATAAAAAAAAATTAAGAATAGAATGTTATCACGGTTTATTAGATCAAATTAGCCTAATGCTTCAAATAATTTAAAAAATGCTGAAACCAAGAAAGATTAGGTAACATATTTATTCTACCATCATCTTATATTGGAAGTCCAAGACACATGCATCAGTTGTATCAAGATGCTACGACAAATAATCGTGAAATTGGAAGACCAGATCTCTTTATAACTGTGACATGTAATCCATATTGGTCAAAATCAAAAAGGATTTTAACGAATTTTCCATTGGGTACCACATGTAAAGATATTCCTACTATGACTGCGAGAATTTTTCATTTGAAATTAAAAGCAATTATAAATGATATTTTAAAAGGAGAAATTTTCGTAAAAATTCTTGCTCATATATATATATATATATATATATATGATAGAATTCCAGAAAAGAGGACTTACACATGCACGTTTACTATTTGTTTTAAATTACGAAAACAAATTATTAAATCCTAGTGACATAGATCAAAATGTTAGTGCTGAAATTCCAGAAGATAGTAATAAAATTCAAGAACTAGTAATTGTACACATGTTTCACGGACCTCATACAGAAAATTCATTGTGTTATAATATACGAAAAATTATTTGTTCCAAAAAATTTCCTAAAGAATTTTGTGAAAATAGTAATTTTGATCAAAATAGGTTTCACAAATATAAACGAAGGAATAATCAAGAAGAAAAAAACATGCATATATAATACTGTCATCTTCTTATGGATTCTTTTTCATGGACGTTTAAGAAGAGTTAAAATTAAAATTTCATGTCAATTTATTTTCAAAAATTGTTTTATCATGAATGAAATAGAATAAAAAATAAAATTCATAACTGTATTTTATCTTTGTATCTTATCAACAGCTTCTTTTTTTAACAAAGCGGTAGACGCTAGAAACTGGGCATATAGGGTTATTGGGGCCATTTCTCCATAAGGTATTGAGTATTGAAAAATCTAGTCTCGGGTATTGAGTCATCTAGTCCTTATTCTTGGGTATTGAGTCATCTAGTCTTTATTCTCGGGTATTAAGTCATCTAGTGCCTAGTTTCGGGTATTGAGTAATCTCACAACCAATTGTTATGTCCGACAGGTCACTTATGAGAGATGGAAGATCTCCCGTGGTTTACCGTTGGACGTGTTTTGGATCTCACACTGTTCGTATTGGGTATAAATCGAGTCGTACTTACAAAATGATATTAGGGAGTAGGCAGCGTCCTTATGAGAAGGGCGTGTGTGTTCGGAACGCGGTGTCCCGTACTGTAGGTTGAGTAGAAACGTATTCTGTGGCACCGGGTCTCGGTGTTGCACACTGAAAGAAAAGTAAAGTAGGGTTAGCTCGGCCGTGCCGCTGTTCGTGCTTGACTGACCCAAGCAGCCCCTGTCAAGCTATCCTCACTTAAGAGCCAAGTAGATTCTACTAACCCAAGCAGCCCTTCTCAAGCTATCCTCACTTA
>JAPYYV010012516.1:0-17889 GCA_030522625.1 Copidosoma aretas | reverse complement strand
TAAAGGGGATAATTTTTTTAGGTGTGAGGTGCCGTGCGATAAAGAATGTCGGCCATGCGAAAGGCCATGTGAACTCAAATGTCTTCATAGTCAATGCAAAAAAACTTGTGGCGAGCCTTGCACTCAGTGTAATGTATGTATTGTGAAAGTTTTATTTTTCATGTATCCCAGACGTATTGTTGTATTTAATTGTTTACAGGAAAAATGCGAGTGGGGATGTGTCCACAGACGTTGCTCCAAACTTTGTTACGAGTTATGTGACATTGATCCTTGCACCGAACCATGTGGCTTGAGTCTTAAGTGCGGGCATTTGTGCGCTGGTTTCTGTGGAGATCCTTGTCCCCTACTTTGCAAAATTTGTGATGAAAAAAACGTTGATGAAATATTGTGTTGGAACTAAAGAAAAAAATCACGTAGATGCCAGGTAACGCTAATTCAAATACAAAATCTTTTATAAATTTTATGTTAAAATATGAAAAACCATTGATAATCATAGGTATTTACTGCTGCCTGATTGTGGATGTATCATAGAGAACAATACTCTTCTGACATACATCACAGGTTTATGCCTTGATGGCAGGATTTAACTCATATCTTGTCCTCAATGTAAAATCCCTATCAATACCTGTATGAGAGTGATTAATATAGTCAAAAAAAATTTTCAAGACTTTATGCTGGTTAAAAGGAGAATATTTTTTAATGATGAAAGAAAATTAGAAAATAGATGTATAGAGTTTATTGAAGTTTTAAAAAAATTGGAGAACGATTCAATTGTAAAAGGTGGTTTTTTTATTTCGTTAAAGCAACTATAACTCACGGAATTTTTCTTAATTTATTGTGCAATAATTACTTGCATATTTTACAGATTTTCCGGATTTATCTGTTTGTTTACAGCAATTAAAGAATGAAATAAGTGCCGAAAAAAGAATTTTAAGTTTTTGCAAAACATTCTTTTTCAGTAATCTTGAAAATTTTCTCCAAAATTGTCGACATTTTAAAATCGCCTGGAGAATTCATTAATTTTGCAGTTTAAAATGATTTCTATCCCCTACTACGTAAAAATTTTAACGATTTACCTAAAAAATAGGTTTACGATTTCTGCTCAAAGGGTTGAGGATTTTCAACACGAATTAAGTCGTTTACGCTTAATGGTAAGTTCACTTAACGGGATCATCAAATAACATAATCACCCATTCTTCAATTATTTTGTTTTAATTCTAAAAAGTATCACGATCGCATTTTGTAAAATTTTTTTAATCGCATTTATAATATTTGCAACCACAACGATAGATTTTCATCCATTGAAATGATCGTTATTGACTATATTAAAAACCTTGATTCATAAATTTGGTACTACATATTACAGGTTGAATTTGGTAATAAAGTAAATTTTTTTAAACGTAAGGCACTTTTACAATTTTCTACAAAAGACATCAGTAGTATCTTGTATAGTCCACAAAGATTTTCTGAAGACATCGAAAAGCAAGTGTTGAGCTTATTACAATGTTCCCAAAATATATATTCACCAAAAATAATTGCAAAACGCAAGGGATTTGAAAAAGGTGATTGGTTCAAATGTATTAATGGCCATTTTTTCATAAAAAATGAAAATCAAGAAGTAGAGAATTGTGTAAAATGCTCGATTACCATGTTCTTCAAAAAATTAAAGTCTATAAAGGCATTGTAATTTATTGTATTTTGATATAGAGATGCATGAATTTAGTTAGCAATAGAGAGTTACCACCACATAATCTGAGAAGAAAGATATAAGAATGCTGTATAAGTGATAAGGCAAATCTATGTATGTTTCATTGCTGTATCTACAACTATAAATAAGATCGCTATACTTACTACCATTGCAATTGGCGTTAGTATGTCTCTATTCATATTTTTTGTAATTCGTTCAATATTAACTTACCTTTATTCACATTATTGCTCATATGCAACTTGTTTTCACCAATGCATGATTTTGTCATTTTATCAAATAGCGTATTACGTTTGTAATTCGGCTCACTGATGTTAAATAACTTATGTTTCTTTTTAATTTATCTTTTTCATGATTAAAAAATAAAAGTATTATGACTGTAAAAAAATCTGGAGTGTTTTATTGACTTCAAATTATTCACCTATAGAATATTGTTTATCATAATTGCAGTCTTGTCAATAATATCGTATGAGATTAATTATTCGGATTGATGTTTTAAAACACGTTACAAAGTAATATTGTATTGTGAAAGTGATCAAAAAAATTGTTTTGAAAGGCATCGCTTGAAAAATATTAAATTTCTCAAGCAGTTACAAGATTAAATTCTACATTACCTTTGATAATCGCAACATTTTGGCCCGTATTCATAGTCGAGCGAGTCTTCAGTAGGGATGGAAAGATAAGGAAGAATCGATTCTCGATTCCGAGTCCCAAATGTAAAAGGAAGTAAAAATATGCACAGATATTAATTAATTAATAAATAAAATCACGTCAGTTCAATGGAATAAACATAATATCTTATTAGAGTAGCAATTCTGTTTGGTATTTTTATTAAATAATGTTGGATGATACCATTACACTACAAAAATTATTGAAAATTTTTTTTTGATAAGGCTTCAATAAATAGTGTCATCAATGTAAAACTTAATTTTTTGTTAAAATATATCCAAAAGTCGTTTCACTGCTCCTATATTCTGATATCATAGTTAAATCAAATTTTTGTATTAATGTTTTGAATCTGTCGACAAGATCTAAGTACATTACGATTACCTTCAAAAATAATTCCTTGTTCTCTTGTAAGGAAATGAAAATCTAAAAAGAATAAGTACAAAAATATACATTTATAATTCATAGTATTTAAAAGCCAGTATAATTTCCCTTTTCTTTATTTTTAAACTGATGGGGTGAAAATCAATATCCAGGTGATAGTGTGGCTGTCACCACGTGTTTGCCGTATTATTGGCCGGAAACGCCGAGCCTTTGACCTCATTTCCTTTTTTCATGCTGGCTATGAAAGATCCGTTTTCCGGATTCAGTTGCCAGTAAAGGGAGAGTCCGGAGTTCTACTTTTTTAGCATAAATCCCATCTTCAAACAGATGGAACTAATTTGCTGATAGTTACACCCACAACATTTCGAACTTCATGTAAAAGTTAGATTTTTATTTGATTGGAAAATACTGTCCATGGATGCCTTTTTTTTTATATTATTGCTGATATGCTCTTTACAATGTGTAAACACAAATGCAGGTACATAGACGATTGAAGACTGACAAAAAAGTGCTAACAGTAGATATTGCCATGAAGTAAAAGTTAGATATTCAAAAGTATAACATACTTATGTTCTTGCAGGTTTAACGACGATTGTGTAAGCTCTTAGATTGGGGAGAGCATTAATTATTTAAGACTAAAATTACAAATACAAGTGACGAAGTATAAAAAATTAAAACATTACATAAATAAAGAAAAGAATATTTTGGTATGGCTACTTAAATTATTTAGAATACAAAATCACGTTGACTTAAAATCATTATATTACATGACGTACTAACAAAATGTTAGAAATCACTAAGTTAGGCCCGTGATGTTTGGGGTAAAATATAAAGACCTTAAAAAGGCCGATACGGGGAATATTACGTATGTATTAGAAAAAATTTTTTTTGTTCAATATAGATAATTTGTATGCTTATGATAAAATTTGATTCAGTCTCTAAATTTGAGGGATGAATTTTTCTAAGATTCACCCGTATTTTGATTCAATGTGAAATGTCATATATACTTATTGACCCACTTATTTTTTGTATTCATTCATAACAATAATTTAAATTGGCATCCTTTATAGGGTCTCAGCAAGAAAAAAATCACGAATCTGTGATATATTGAAAAGAAAAATTTTCATGAAAAACCTTGTCAGATATACTAAATATAAGATACTTTTGACCTTGTTTTAAAACATTTATCAGTATTTTTATTATACGTATGATTAGACATTTTTTAATACTTTTTTTTCTAAAAAGTGTATCTACACTTTTATCAACACTGAATAGAAGTCGAGAAATATCATGAAGTATTATTACATACCACTCGTCTGTTATTCTTCAGTATGGTCTTGTCTGTGACTAGTTCTAATTCCAAAAGATAAAAATAATTTGCGTAAAAACTTTTTTTCTATTATACAATATTTTTGTGCGGTAACAACTAACAATTGTATCCCGCGATAAAAAATAAAAATCTATTTGAGTACGGCATATTGTACTAGAAGTGATGTTTTTTTAACCAGTTCGGTGCTTAAACGTTTTGTTGACTCGGAAAAATTTGGTAAACTATTGAAACAAAATAATTTCAATAGGAATGATTGAACTTTCATTCAGTAACGATACCTAAGTGGAAGAACCTATCATCTTGAAAGGCTTATTTTAAAAACGTAAAATCTCAAAAATTAAAAAAAGTATCATTTAATCCCAAATAATATTCTGTACGATTTTCTAAACTATTTGAGTTGATGTATTTTTTAAAACAATTTTTAATAACTTTTTGAAATAAATTTGTGAGACACGTTTTTGATATTAATTTTTTCGATGATATATTTTTCCCCTCGGTTATGTACTTTTAGACGTTGGTTATTTTTTTTTATGTTCAATTTAAAGTGAAAAAATGCTCAATAAAAACAAGAAGAAAATTATATTCGTTAAAATGAAAAAGTGAATATCCATGTTTGGACAAGAGAGATATTTTTTTCGGGTAACATGTTTAAAAGTTGCAGAAGAGATTGCGTCGAATATCAGCTAGGAGCTGCATACCCTACTATAAGAAACACTTAAGAAGTTAAGAAGCTTCTTTTCCGTTCAAACTCCCGCTTCTCGCGACCTACTTTCTGTACGAGCGATCCCTCAAAATACCAAATCCCCGAGATCCCGAGACGTCTTTCTCAAACAACACGCGCGCATCCACTGTCGAATCTGCATGCATCCCCTCGAAATTGAAATTGTTATTATTTTGACGAAAAGCTCTTTTTGAAAGGAATATAACATTCGTGATTAAGTCAATAATTCGAAAACTGCTTTCCATCGAAGAAATACGGTGTAATCAATCTATAACTGGAGGGTAATTTTATTTGAAGGGAGAACACTCCATTAGATTTTTTTTTTATCTCGTAGATGTACAAATATTTAATTGCATTTTTGTAATATTCACTATAAATTTTTCTTACACGTGTGATTTTTTGTCACCGCAACTGTATCACATTTCTGTATGATCTTATTTTCATATGATAACTCTTGGCGAACTTTAATTCTCCGTAAAACAGTCAAGTATACATACAACTCGATTTTTGGCTTGTAAGTTAATTTTTTTTCAATAATACAAACTGAATGTATCTTTTAACATTCAGGTGATGATAAATTTCAACTTTATTGAATGAAAAATATCAAAATAATAATTTCACGGTTCAAAATATTTATAGAGTGTACACGAATATTTTTAATTCCATAAGTAGATATCATGAACAGAATTTTTTATGGATCATTTTTCTGTATGAAATATATCCATGCGGCTAAAGTACTTTATTAACAATGGGGGCTTATGAAAAACGAAGCCAAAGTAGTTAGATCGATTTCTTCTTTACTCTTTAATTATCTGTTTTCGTTACGTCTATATCGCACTCTAAGTAATGGATTCTGCAATTTCTTTATAAAAAATAGTAATTTATATTTTTTTTTAATCTACAACAAAAATAAATTTCATCAACTGATTTTAAGGCTTTTTAGTCACTAGATATATATGCCAGGCACGTTCAGCGCTTTTCAATATGAGACACAAGTTTTTTTTCTATTTGTATTTGCAACATTAAATTATTTTTCAATGTACTTAAAAAATAAACTAAAATAAAAAAAATCAATTATTTACTTTTGTATATAGAACGCGGCTTCTATACTCGATTTTTCGAACAGAATTACCTCTGTTGAAATTCATACTTGGTGCCTCCGTTAATAAAGAGCGTGAAGTGTAGGGAAGGAAAAATTTGGAAGATAGGAGAAAAAGGATGGGATTCGTTCTATATATTAAATATTGAATAATCAAACAAGTTGTAGTACGGAAGTTTAATTAAATTTACTTTTGCATTCAATTTTGTGCCAGCATGAATTAAATAAATACTTGCAGTGTAAAGAACAAAGATTTAATTATGACCACAATTTTTATTAGATTTTGCAGGCATACAAAATAGTTTGTTAATTTTAACTATACCTCATAAGATTTATTCTCATTCAAAATTTTCTCCGATACATTCAGGAACCATATGTTGCATGTGTTGAAGGGTTAAAAAAATTTTTTTTTAAGAACCCGACCAAAAATAGTTCTTGATTACCACTTGTGTCCATCGAAATTATACTTGAAAAACTATTGTAACAGCTGATTCATTTTAATAATCAAATAGCTGATAAAAAATCTAACTTCCGATTCAATTAAAAATAAAAGGGTGTATTCAAAGACGTAACAATTGAATAAAATTTCGTTTCTATATTTATATATTTGATGTATACAATAAGTTATCGATAACAAAATCTTAAGATTTTATACATTCTTGTTTTTGTCGCACGCATACCCAAGCATTTTTATGCTGACATAATTTTTACGCATGCCATAATATATGTATATTAATGTCATTATTTTTTTCATATATTGCACATCATTTCAAATTTAACAAGACTTAAATTTGCAATTACGTATTGTCTCGAGTACAATGTAACAAAACAGCATTGAACATCTTCATCAGCGCCAAAACAAACATTACGACTGCTTTTTTGTTTGAGATTTCAGAATAAATTAGCATTATAGATATTAAATAATTCAAATTCAACAAAGATATTTAAACGTGTTGTATAGGTTTGGGAAATCTTGCTATAAATCATACTTAATTCATCGTACAACCATAATGACAACAAAATAATTTGTTTATAAAAATAATGTAATTTGAAAAAAATTAGCTTTTGTTTGGGTAATCTTGTTATAAATCTTGTTAAAAAATAAATTAGCAATAATTTTTTTTATTCACGAAATTATACTACAGTGCTTGAAATATAATATTTATATATACATTTGTAACATGGAAATAATAATGATGTATTAAAACTTTATAAATTGACATTTATTATTTGTATTTAATTATTATGAGAAAATTTACTTCTTCACAATACAAAAAAGCACATCCAACAAAAGTATAGACCGGTGTGTGATTTTTACAAAAAATTGACGCTGATTATTGCAGAAATTCTTTTTTAACATGATAAAACCAAACGAAAAATATACATTATAAACACAACAGCTACAAGCCTACAATATTAATAGTAACATCACGCATTTAATGATCCTTTGATATGAAAGGATTATCAAAATTTTATTCTACTTTCGTGTATATAAGTATAATATATGTTTGTTCGCTTTTGTAAATGAAATTATCATTAAACGATTCGATGACAAAACTATTATTTATAACTAGTGTTTCGAGTATGTACAGTTTATTCGATGAATATGGCAAGCCATACGCATTTAACCTACAGAACCGCTGTTGATTGTGTCATCCATGAAAAATTCCGCGATTCAAGTTTCTATCCACTTACTGGTAAATCTATCTGAATAGTTTGGTTATACATAAGTGTCAAGTCAAGTTTATTTATAAAAAAAAGGCATAGCATAAGATTTATCATGTGAAATAAAAAAAAAGATAGAAAAAAAAATATCTTACCGCCGTTGTACTTTTAAAGGTCATGAGTACATACGATCCGCATAACAACGATGGTATGATCAAGTTCTAAAAAATTTTAAAAACAGTACAGAAACTCACTGTACCCGCACGTTATTTTAATTATTTTCCTAGCACTCCTCGTTCCGACCACATAATATATTTTACTCTCGTAGCACCTGTCGATAATTAACCACGTAAATTACAAATCAACTTGTTTATGTTTCATTCCGCGTGTGTTCGCTGTTAATCAGGATAACGTTTTTTTCGTTTAGTCTTAAGTACTTACTTACACTTTTACAATACCTAAGTATACGCTGTGAAATCTAGACAAATCTTTATGACTTACTAAGCAACTCGATCGTTACTTATTAATGAGTTACATACAATAGATACATTTTTTGAAAGTCAACTGATAATTGACCGTACAAAGATTCAAATTTTATAAATTTTGGTTTAATAACTTGAAATAAATTTGTGCAGATAAAAAATACCAATCCAAACTATTTTTCTATTTTTTACATAGATTATTTATATTTCTCAGTATTACTGAAATTCGAGATATGTTCACATTTAAAATGTACTTGTTGAATTTCTACAAAAACACTTGCTGCTCGCGGAAAAGACATCAGAGTATAAAATAGTTTTTCCTTTAACGGATTTTAGTTTTTTTGATTCGCATACCAGCACTAGTGCTGACACCACTATTATCATTACTTATATCAAAGGTATTTTTGTTTTAGCTTTAAAAACTTTCAAGTTTATACTTTTCTCTAATTGTTTAGATATTTACTCTAATTGAATTTTAATTGTAACATGGTAATCAGTATTTTTTTGAATTTTTTTTTACTAGAATAATGATTTAGTTACAGAACCAGTGCAAATAGATCAAGTGTAAGTTTGAAGTTGCATAGTATTAATATGAGAATTAACAGATTTTTTAAAAATTTGCTGTACGTGTTGAACTATTGAAAAAAAAATTAATAAAAAATCAGTGCTAAAAACTAAAAGAGAAAATCCACGTCGAACTGCCACTTTGTTGTCTTTAATTATTTGTCTATTTCATTATATTCGCGTATCGCAACGCTGCCACTTTTTTATTAATCGTTTCAAGGCACTAAATTCGAAAAATGAGGAAAAAACGCTTGTCGTCTATCGAGAGAGAGATACATCTCGATATTTGCAGCAGACTGCGAGTACACTTGGTACTTTTACGTAAATCTGAAAATATTATCGATCTTTTGATCGGAAAATCGAGCTAGGGGCTGATTAGTAAGCAATTTACAAAAAAAAGAGCAAACAAGCGATAAACAAAAATGGAGACATATAACTAGAGCGATTACACGTATAAGAACACACGTGATAACAAACGTCGAAGGACTAGGAATCAATTTACATAATATAGGTCAGTATATGCATGCATCGTTTCGTTGCTCAATATATACCAATATACATATAACATGCGCTTGCTACAGGATCGCGCGCAATAAAACGAATAAGTAATTGAGTTTCCGCCGGGGATAACAATAAAAAATCGTCCAACTATATATATTATGTAGTACACCACATAAACAACACAAACAGAACCGCGCGATCACCCTGTATTTATTTTATTGTTATTAGTAATTTTTTTATCATTTTGTTTTTTATACAAATACACCTCTACACGTCCGTTAGTCGATGGAGGATCCATCGTCAGATGGCTCGTCTATTTATACAAAAATGCTTCTTGATCGTTACTCACTATACTTACGAGAATTTGAATTTTTTTGCTTTACTCATGCAAGGTTTTCTTTGTCATTTGTCGGCACTTTGGGTTTTGTTCGAACTTTGCACTAATTATTTGTTATTTAAAAATTACTTGAGAAGGTTCATGCGCGACTTTGAAATAAAAGGGTAGGTAAGTACTAATTGTAAGTAGAGCACTATTTTTTCATGGAAATGCGTTAATATAACTGAGTGGTTCGAATAAAAATTTGGGTCAGAGGACTTTAGGAAGATAAAAAATAAAAGGTTTTTAGAAATAAAAAATGGAAAAAATTTGTAGACCTATAAAAAATCAATGTGGCACACAATTTTTTTCAAGTCTTTTTAAGTTTTTCAACGAATTTTGCATCGATAGCAGAAAGAGTTTTTTCTTTTCTTTTGTTGAAATTTTGTTTTGAAAAATACAATTTTTCCTGATATTTTTTAATTTTTTAAATGATGGAGTTTGCAGAAAATTATTGTATAATGTTGAATTTAAAAATGCAGAAAAAATGCATACACGTCATGATCTTGAAATTCGAAATAAATAAAATATATTGACCGGGAATTATAGAAAACATATTGAAAAACTTAGAAATATCTAAAAGTGTTGACCTCATATTTACTAATTTTTGTATGTTCTTGGAAGCAAATTTCCATCCCAATGTTATTTATAAGACAAAAATTTTCTTGAAGTTAAGAGACTACTGATATTTTGTTTGTTTGTTAAATTGCTCATATATCATATACAATTTTTGGCTATAGAGTTGTAGAGTTATGATTGACATATTGCTCGGATTTCAGGGTTATTCTTTAGCACTTCTAGACTCCTTTATCTGGCCCAAAAACTAGAAAACTTTTTAATAAAATAAAAAAAAATTGGTGATACAGTAGTATCATATTTTTTTAAATTTCACAAAATTTATAACATTTTTTGCTTTGTAAAAGGATTGTTATAATTTTTTTCAAAGAGTAAATACTTTAAAAATTAACTGCTCTCCATCAGTAAAACTACTCGGTAATATCTACGTTTGTAAAGACATACCCTTTAAATTTCTAATTCAATATACTAGACCAAAGATTAGTAGACTTCTAACTTACGCATGAACCTCCTCAAACTCAAGAGGAAGCGTATGTTTTTATCAAAGCGATGAAGTATAACTCGCAGAGGAGGAAATGAATTGGACGGTTACCAAAATTTAATTGAGCACCTCAGAGAACTCAACATAAGTATTGCTCAAGGAAAACTTTTAATATTGGTTGGAATTTTTTTTTTACCAATAAATTTGATCTATTAGTTACGTGGCTTATTTAAATTATACACGCTTTCATCCCGGCCTTGTTCGTTTAACGTATCTTTGTCCAGCCGAACAGAACGATTTTTCCTCAAAGTAATTTTCAGGTTTATTGAATTGTATAAGGAAAGAAAGAAGTAGTAAACTTAGTCTTGCTACGTTTTCCATCCACTAAGATACTACTCTGAATTCCTTGAAATTGAAACTTTTTTTGTTTTGCATGACTTTCCGTCGAATACCACGGCCTCCTTTGGAAAATTGAAATTACTTTTCCAACGTATCCAGAAGTTTAGATAAAGAGTACTGCATAACATTTAGCATAGTTTTCATCTTACGAGAGTTGTTATCAACTTACGTGAAAAAAGTTAGCATATTTGAAAAAAATAAATCATGATGCAAATCAAGTATTTGAAAAAAAAATTTTCATGCCTCATTGCGGAGTGAAAAAAAAGAAGTTCGTGTTCAATGGAATTTCGAGTATTTGCCAAAAGCGTGAAAATCGAAACAAAAAGCAGAACACAAGGGGAAACAGTAAAGCTAAATAGGAAGATACGAGTAAATCAGTCTGGCTTGACGCGCTCAAACGCCGTGTAGTTTTCATTTTGGCATTTACGTCCGCTCCCTCGAAAGTGGAAGTAATCTCAAAGTGTTGCAGTGTCATCGCTAAGTATATATAAATGGGAATAGTAAATGTACAGCTCGTGACCCGCGAGTTCGTAATGCCGCATATCATCTGCTGCACCTTTATTTACATGCATATGTGCCTCGAATGGCTTTCAATGCTAATATTATATGTATTCTCACACGCGTTAACTTATCAAAGGTAAGTAGTTCCAACCAAAATCTATGCGTTTATAACAACGTTTAAACTTGGGAATATTGTCATGTATGTTTGGCCAATATTTCGTTCACATATTGGCTGTGACGTGCAGGAGTAACATTTACCTTTAAAGTTAGGTACATCTTACCGCGGTGAACCGCGTCACCTCGAAAAGCTGAAATACTTTTGGAAACGTTTTAAACTCTCTCTTCATGAATCGATATTTCATTTAAATTATGATAAGGTAATATCCCAATAGAGAGTAAGACGCATGCTGTTTCAAAGACGTATGCTTTCAATATTTATCCACGCACCTAATTCCTCTTATTCTAAGGAAACTTTCGGCATATGTTTCTCATAAATTTTTCCGAGTGATTTCGAGAGTTTTTAAAAAAACTAAAAGCAAGGAGTACCATTTTTTCGTGAAAATTGAATGACCTCTTTGAGGTTGCAAGAGAGGGTGAAACCATTTTAAAAGCAAGTCAATGACTGAGCGAGGCTGGCTCAAAAATAATTTGTATTCCTTTGGCAGATTGAAACAATGTAAATGACGTTTCAAATGCTAGTGAAAATTTGTTATAAAATGATCTCGCAATAAACAAAGATGTGTTAAAATAAATAGAGGATAAATAATTCAATTTTATACTTGATGAAAAAAAAAACACTCACTCAGTCATTTAACTATCGGCTACATATTTTTTAAAAAAACAATGATTTAAAAAAATTGATATCACAGTAAGATCTTCAAGCCTTACACACTAGAATAATTTACCAACATTTCAACTTTTAAACTGTACATTCGTCTTACGATTGCCGTTATATATTTGGCAAACATGTTATCGTTTAATAACTAAACTTACACTTAGGAAAACTATGTATTACTAATATCATCCATGAACATCATAGATCACGGATGCGTAAATCTATGAAAAATGCATTGCGTCAGTGCGTTCTAAGTTTGATTGATCCACAATAAGACATACAAAATTACGTAAACGTGAAAAAATACAAACAAGTCAAAAACATATATGAAATAATATCTATCAAAGGCAAGCAATGCAAATAAAACTAGTGGATTTCTTTAAACAATGTAAAATTACCGACTGGGCTTGAACCGTGGCAAGATCGACTTCCCCCTGTTTTTGTGATAGTAAAAAAGCTGAAACGTCGGTAAAGCAGGACGCGTCGATACCGCAGGGAAAATGAAGGTTATCTAGCGCTAATGGTTAGCAGAGGGCCATTCGAGTTCTTTCTCTAAATAAGTATACCTGCACACATGTGTACGTACATTCGAATCTCATCTGTCGATTCTCATCTTTAAGACTCAACCAGACGACCTCACTCTCGTTAAGTACTGCAGCTTCTCAATTCCATGAGAGCTACCCATCGGTAAAGTCACGCGCATCTCACACGAACGCTCGCTGTTCCGTGGAGCGCAGCTCGTTTAGCTCGACGGCCTGCGGGTGGCCGTTTGGCAAGTGTTAAGAGGAATTTTCCTGATTGTTCAGCAGAATTGTTCTTTCGTTGTCTTCGACGGATTTTTTTCCACTCGATAGTAGCTTTGCCGCCTCGGCCTGGCGCGCCGACAAGTCCAGTCCGTCCATCTCGATTTTCTCCTCCTCGTTCTCTTGCGGACTCTTTGGCGTTTGAGTCTGCAATTCAATGAAAAAATGTTGTTTTAGTTTTTGATTTAAAACGTTAAATTTATTTAATTTGCATCTTAACCAATAGCGCTAAAAAGGCCAAATTGACTCAGCCCCACAAATTAACTAAACTAAATTGCCGATAAAGTAGACTTTTCAAGGTCGACATTTTGAATCCCCTTAAACTAGGGATGAGGGGAAAAAATATTGACATTTGTCGTTTACTACTGTCTGAATCCAAGTTGCATTTTTTTTACTGATATGATTTGGTAATATGAAATAAAAAAATTTATTTAGTGTAACCGGGGCCAAGCTAATAAATAGCATGCCATGAATATTTTTTGCAATTCTTGTGATACGTTTTACAAAGCTTGGGATAGTTTTAAGTGATGGCGGGGCTGGGTTGTCAATCAAGTAGATACTTAAAAAAAAAAAAAAAAAGGTAAGAACCTTGATGGGCGAATTTTTCAGCTGTCCGTTGGGTCCACCTATTGCTACGAATTTGGAGCTAGTGTTGGGGCTGGCACTCGCGGGCAAACTGACGGCCGGCAACGACGAGTGTCGCAAAGGTGACGGCTGGGTCGGAGCGTTGTCCTTTCTTAAATCATTGAGCTCCCTGTCCTTAGGCAAAACTGGAGATTCTGGCGCGCTGTGATCGTCCTCGTCCAAGGAGTGAAGCAGCTGTAAGCAACATAACAAGAATCTTAACTTTTTAAGAACGATTTTCACATTTTTTCAACTGATTTGGAATTTAAAAACAATAAAAAAAAAAAAAAAGAAAAAAAAAGTAAGAGTGAAAATAATGTATCGGAACATGAGATTATGTAAGGTCAAAATGAATGGATAAAATATCAGGTGATTTTTGGAGTTGCAAAATAATCAAAATGATGAGTGAGAATAAATTGGTAGGTAACAAATTACTGCCAATAACAAAAGTTATAAATAATAAAGAACGAAAATACAAAGTTGAAATAATTCTACCATTATACAAAAAAATTGATTATTGTTTTGCTATCTTACCCATCATGTACAAAATATATTTTTCTATTGTACTATTTGACGACACAACTTTAATGAGGGGTATACATGAAAGACGGAAATTGTTTATTGCATCAAATGGGCATGAATAATTGATTCTATTTAAATAATGTCTTACCATCAAGAATATGTCCTGCGTGAAAAAACAGTCCGCCAATTGATTAATCCACCATTTAATAAATTTAATTTTTATTCCATTACAAAGTATTTGGATATTTGTAAATTGTGAAAAGCAATGTTGGAAACTAAACTTTTTTTCTAATTAAATCTAAGTAATAGTATGCAAATACACTACACGAAATCAGATAAAAAATGGTGATTAAAATCTAGACTGGACGTGAAAAAATGTGGGGAAATTTTCTCGAATTATTTGAAAAATGATGAAAAATGGTCCATCACAGCTTGCCAAAAGTATTATGTATTGGTCTAGTATTGTAAGGAATGCAAGGAAATTGTACTCTGTAGTGAATAAAATAATACATTTATTAAGATCATCAATTATTCATACATAAATAAAAATAAATTCTCGTCATCATCGGCACGTTTTATTATCGGTAAGACAGTCTTTTATGACGCATGTATGTGTATGCTTTTGAAGTAAGATAATCGTGTAAAAAACTAGAATTAATAAAAATCGCATTTCATTCTATTGTAAACGTTAGAATTATCTTTAGATCAATGAGACTTAGAATTTTTTTATATATCTTTAAAATTACAAAACGAATTTTTGCCGATGTATTTTTCAGAGATGGGCAGTGGACTTTTCTAGAATTTTACTATTTGTTTATTATATACATTTTTATAAAAATGAATATAAATTTTGATGGGATTAAACAATCAATTGTTAAATAGAAATTTACTTTATAAAAAAGATCTTGTTTTAATTGTATAATCGGTATTCGTGAATTGCTTAGAATACAAATGGAGGCACTTAGAATGAGATTCCTATAATCTGGTAAAGTTTAAAAAAATATTCGCATATGCATTTAAGTTCACTGAAATTAATTAAAATACCAATGTTACAATTGAAAAGGCATTTTATCTGCAAGATAAGTATATGTTTTGCAAATTATGTTTCACACCCTCTCAATTACTTCAATTGAAGGAAAGAGATCGGAAAAATTCTAATTGATTTTTTTTTCTCAGAAAAATATTGTATTTAAAACTTAATAAAATTAAAATTTTTAGGTTTTAATTAATTTTTTTAAAACTAAAATAAAGACACTAACTTAAGACGGGTCACTCGTAACCCGTTAAAAAATACTCAAAATTTTTTTTTGCAAAAATCGTACATATTGATTTTAAATTGCAGACCTAAAACCTTTCAGGATGCCACAAAGATATTTGCTCAAAATTGTATTGCACGACGTATTTTTGATAAGAGTGGCTCAGTATTGTAGTAAAATGTAGCCGAATCAAGGGGTCATATCGGTAAGATAGATTCCTGTTTTGCAAATAGCGTATCACACCCCCTTTAGTCCTCTCGATTCTGCAATTGGTTTGTGCTTAATTTTTTTGATAACCAGTAAGTACAGTTTCGCCCACCTCTACGGTCCGACTTTTATAGCTATCTATGATAAAACCTATTAATAAAACGCACAAGAGGCTACAACAAGCATCAATGCAAATTTTTCTACTCACACAACTATCAAATGAAAATAATTGCACGAAAGGAAATACATTGCAGCTAACATACATTGGCTAGAAAATACAATTCAAAGTAAAAGTGTAAACTACGGGTGGACAAACTGTAACCATAATAATAATAAGTTCTGACAAGTGGCGGTACGGTACTTTATCTCTGTCCCGGCGAACGACGACTGAGTACTCAGTCGCAGAAAAAATGACAAAACGCGAAAAAAAAAAAAAAAAAAAAAAAAAAAAAAAAAAAAACGGGAGAAAATGAGAAACACGTAATGCGGGGATAGGTACACTGCACGGCGACAAATTCTCGGTCTGTTGGAACGAGTAATTTTTCATACCGGTTGTTGATTCCGAAAAGATCGATCCCTTCACCGGTCAACTTCCAAGCGAGAGACCGAGCTTTGACGACCGCGCAGGGTGTGCAAGAACACAAGTGCGAAGAAGGAAGATCGGTACAGCAGAGGGAAAGCGGCGTATTTTCAAAGCGACACCAGGCTCCGCGTGAGGCTCACCTTTTCCACCTCGTCGTCGAACTGTTCCTGGCTGCAGGCGGCCGAGTCCTTCTGGCTGCTGCGCTCGAGCAGAGTGGCGCGCTTGGCCGCCAGGTACATCGACCGCTTGATTTTAACGTAGATGACGTCGGTTATCGCCCGCACCGAGTAATCGGGCACGAAGGTGTGGCGCAGCATGGCGTCCAGGTTGACCGACTGTATGCTGCCCAGGGTCTGGGGGTTAGGGTTCGTCGGCGACTCGCCGGCGGCGGCTGCTGTTGCCGCGACGGCTGCTGGAACGATATAGATCGGTGTGCACCGTAGTTATTTTTATTATACTTGCGGATGATTGTTAAGGGGGTAATAAGGAGGTGCAGTGTTGCAGCTGTTACCAAGCGCCAATGGCGAATTTTACTTGCGTCATTTTATACGGGAGACGAGTAGTAGACAGTACAGTCAATACCAGACGATAACGACGAGGAAATCGCATTTTGTTTCGTAACTCGAATCGAGCCTCGAGCATTCACTGATCCAGTATTATAATTCAAGTGCCGCAGTTATTATTAGCGGTTATCGATTACAAATGATACCGCGAAACGTGATATGTTACGTTCAAGACATTTATCGCTTGATGGATGTGGTGGTTATTTAAATTTTCAATTTAATCGCTGCTGTATTGTAATATTGTAAAAGTCGTATGCAAAATTAATTGTTCCGATGAATCTGTTTTACCGATACGCAAATAGTAAGAGCTTATACCTCTAAACTGGTCTAAATTGCTTCATAACATTGTTTATCAAATAAATAGCTATTTTCTTGGTAAAAAAAAGAGTCGACAACGATTATTTACATTTCAAAGAATCAATCAAACCCAAAATTCGGGTAGATTGATTGAGTATCCAGAGAGAAAAATGGGAACTACAAAGTCAGGTGAGTGATACGAGATGCAGAATGCGAGCTCCCATTTTCTCCACAAGTTTTCAATTAATCTACCCCACCTTAGGCTTGAATAATTCGATGGAATGCCAAGAATTACCATCAACTCTTATTGTTGCGAGAAAATATTCATTTATAGGATAATTAACGTTTGAAAGGTACATACATCAATGCATGTATTTATACTGTATATACTACTTTTCTCTATTAAATAATGCTGTTATCTAGGGCATGTGATCTTGGGTTTTTATGATTTTGCATCCATTTTTAAATAAATATTAAAAAAATATCTGATTACCGACAGAGACCTATTTTGATATCAAAATTTTTTTTGCCATCCTCTTAAGAAGGGCTAAAAGTGGGTATTATTGCGGTTTTTTTTTAAAGGATAGCTTTAAAGGTCTATAGTAGAAAAATAATTTGTCTAATCTCTGTAATTCTTTTTTAAAATCAATGTCTGGTCTAAAAACTACTGAAATTTATTTTTATAAAGGTGTCAACTCCTGATTATTTATTTAAAAACAGGTTTGAAAGTTGAATTTCGGATGCTGGTA
>JAPYYV010012515.1:0-16172 GCA_030522625.1 Copidosoma aretas | reverse complement strand
TAAGTATCGCGATGGAACAAAGGCTACAAGATTTTTGCATAAATTTAGCAAGAACAAATTTCTTGTTCGGCACGATCTTAAAGTGAAACTTAGCACGTTAAAAAATTTTGGTAGAAGCACAGATTATGCAGTTGCAGCACTCTTCTATGGACTAGTTTGTCCTCCAGCCGAAATGTTCCTTGTGATTCAAGTAAATTGAAATAACGATTCTTTATCTATTCTATGTATAGCAGCCAGCCGGGACGCCTGCCAAAGCGCAAGAGAGCAGTTGTTTGCCATCAATTTTTTTTATACTTTCACTTGTGCATATCAAACGGCATTTGAGGATGTTGTAGAGCAACTCTTGAAGAACAAAAGCTCTTTTAGAAAATTGGTCAAAGTTGGCGGACCTGCTCGTGGACCTTCACCGTACCATCTTTGGCTTCAACTAGAGTCGATTTTATCAACATTACTGCTTACACTAATGAATACTATGGAAGTATATGTATCATCACGCTTACAATAATGGTACTATATAAACTTACGTGGCGATGTTGTATTCGTCACGTCACACATGACGACAGAGGCAAGTTCTCTATTATGTGCTATTCTGTATCGCTGATGGTGGTTCGTTACAGTACAATGGAACATAGTATCATGAGATATTAGCTCATGTTAAAATATTTCTTTTTGGAATTCTAGACTGCTTATAAGCGAAAGGACGTAATCAAAAGTACGTGATGAGTAGAAAAAATAATTTATTGTTTTTACAATGTGCATACAATTATTATCATATATTATTATAATTATTATCGCACCAAGTACGTAGAATACTGATCTTTGTAATCGTTGATTGTATATGGGACTTCAATTCACTTTAAACCATTGGTGAAAGAAAACTATGAAAATTCAAATTAGACGCTATTGCATGACTTGTAAAATTTTTATAATTTCTATTTTCAAGTAAATACATTGAAATAAATAATTACAAGAAACATCATTCGTTTAAAAAATGATTTTGGGTAGTTTAACATAATTTAAATACTTTTAGAATTTCTTTCAACCGATCGATTGTATAACTCTACATAAAACATAAATCCTCCGTCTTATCGCTGTTTGAGTAATATTTCGGTAAATGTGTATCAAAACACCAACTTTTAATTAAAACTCTTTGGTAACATTAGCCACGTAACGTTTTAACCGTACGGATCGACGTGAATTGCCTCACAAACATATGTATATATACATATATATATATTATACATCTTCTCCAACTACAAGCAGTGGCACGACTCGTTAAAAGTAGCGTATTTCCGTTGGATAATTGTGTACATTATTTATTGTTTTTCTCTGTTCAATACATAGTTGTTTGTTGTACAAGTGTCTTTTTGTGCAATTGACGATTAACATGGATTAATATGTATTCATAGAGTAATAAATGTGTTGATTTCTTCGGTTCGCAGGTTATGCACGTGAGTACACGATCTGATACTAGTTTTATAGAAATTAAATGAGGTGTACCATTAAATGCACGCATTTACAGGATGTGACACCACCTCGGCGTTCTTTAATCGTAGAAAAAAAAACTTTTTTGATCTTCTGGACAGACACACGCAAGAATCAGAAAATTTATGCAACATCGCAGATTTATTCAAACAACGCATGGAGAATATTGATAACATACTAGATGGTGGAATTGACTGCCTATTATCTTTATATAATTACGAGTTATCTGTTTCGGAATCAAATTTGCCAGTCACACAAGGTATTTGCAAAGCACGGTACAATATTTAAAAAAAAAAGAATTACGAAAGTATGAAATCGGTAAGAAGGAAGTCGGTGAATATAGCGACACTTCCACCAGCATTGGACGGTTTCAGAGAGTACTTGAAGCGTGTGTATTATCAAGTAAGGTCTTGGATAGGTATCATAGAAGGCGAGTTTTCCGCGTTAGATGCCACCAAATGGGGTTGAAAATTGCTTGATGTCATGCTTGTTCCAGTGAGGATGACAAAACCGCCTGCACCGCAAAAAATACTTGATGTGATTTTGTGTGGGTGTAAAATAGGGTGTGACAGAGACTGTGGCTACAAAAAAGCAGGATTGCACTGCACGCCAAGTTGTAAGTATTGCCAAGGAAGCAACTGTGGTAATTGCTTTACACCGGAAATTTTGGCTCCAACTGAAGACGACGAAGCGGAATAATCAACTGCAAATTAACAAGATAGTGATAACGAAGAGCAGATGAATATGGATCTCTGATTCTCGGGAATGATTCGGATTATGAATAAAAATATGTAAATGCACCAATTTTTGTTGAAACACTTATTTTTGCAATAAATTAATTAATTCTTATTACAAAGCACGCATTTTAAATAACCACTATTTATATTCCCGAAAATATTACAAATTTACGCAGAAAATATTTTAATCCCTTTGCCAATACTCTTTTTGCCATTTTCGTGTTAAAACAATTGAAATTTCGGCCAAAAATGGCCCGATTCGGGGCTTACGTAGCAAATTTCTTGTAATCTGACATCAGATTCGTAATCAGCGATCGAAAATACCTATTAGATGACAATTTTGGGCCAAAATAAGTGTTTTAAAAAAATTTTTAGTCACCTCCGCGGTTGGTGCAGTTTTTGGGGTACATATGCCCCCCGCTGAGTCCCTTTGCCCCCCCATGATGAGGTTAAGTTGGCTGAATGTTTCTTAGGGTCCTACGAATACATTACAAAATGTTTTATCAAAATCGGTGCTGTTCCGAAACTTTTCAACCTATTCCGGTTTTTGACTGTACTAATATTGTTTCTTCCTCTATACTCCGGATAAGTATTTTTTTTTTTAGATGTATTATCACAAAAAGGATTTAAGAAAATTCTTTTTACAAATTTCATGATTTTTTTTCGGGCATGGAATATAAATATCATGAGGACCATGTATCAACTGTTTTATTCCTCATTTTTTAAGACTGTGATCATCCGAAGGAATTTCGGCTGGTATAATATTATTGATATCATTAGATGTTACTATTTTATTATCTGGATGCAATGTCACTAAAATATGAGCATGTGGTAGTCCTCTTTTTTGAAATTCAATAGTATCAACGTAAGATATAATATTGTTTTGTAACTTTTTTTTTATTCTATTATCTTCAATAAATTATAGATTTATATAAAACAGTCTTACTGTTATATTTGGTATATTATTTATTTAAGTGTTTTTCGGAACATTTTTTAATACATCTTTAACTTCCTTTTTTTTTAGATTACATGTCATAATTGTAAATAAATCCAGTCTACCACATATTGTCATAACTGCCATTGCATCTTGATAATGCTGTTGCATGTAACGTGGACCTTCTACGTATGTAAAAGGTAGAACAAAAAGATTTCAAAATTTTTTTTTTTTGAAATTTTGTATAATATTTAAGGCATTATTTATAACATGATCTAATAAACCTTGATAACAATCTGTACGTAACTTTATTTGTTTATTTCTTCTAAATTATATTCTATTACTCCCTATCATGATGCAAGAATTTAAAAATAATTTTCGGGTCAATTTTCCTGCTTTCAATAAAAGATAAAATTTAATATTATTCGGACCATGAGATAATCTATACGTATAGTTTTGTGGACTTAAAATTGTTTATTTGTATTCTGCTCTCGAGAAATTTTAGAACTTTCAATTTTTCCTTCGCCTCTGTGCAATGATAATAATGATAATTTTTTATCTATTGAACGTTACCCACAAACATTTTTGATTAATTAGTCTACATAATGTTACCTAAAAAACTTTCAGAAATAACAAACCAAGCAAAAAATTTGCTAAGTTGAAAATGTAGCATAACTTTACAATGATCTACAAAAATGATATCTATTTAATAGTCATGTTGTGCTAAAAATGTAAGAAAAGCTGTTTCTTTAAAAGTATTGCATGTGATGTTTTTCACTGTTTTTAAATCTGTGAAAAATGTTGTACCTGCTAATTTATAAAGATGTATAATTACTAATCACTTAAAAAAAAGTAAAGAATAGTCAAATGTTTAATTTTTTACTGATTATATATTTGATACATTATTTCTTAAATTAAAATAAAAATAAATAATAATATTAGAATCATTAAATAAGTTTACCTGTAAAAAAAATACATAACTTTCACAATAAATATTTCAAGTCTGTGATATATTTTTTGTATTTTAATTATAAATTATTACAATTTATTGTGTAGGAAAATTGTGATAACAAGTTAAAAATATTTGAATTCTCACCGTCAGAATGTTTGAAAAAGTATAGGGTCGCTTTGGCTAATCACTGATCGTAAGATAGCTAAAAATTATAGAAGCGTTTCTAATACAACGGTGTCAATTGTATAAAATGTGTCAATAGAGCACGAAAAATGTCCTGTGCATAAATGCATTCAATCGAAGAAATTAAAATAATAATTTAATTATTCATACAATTTTATATTAATACAATATAGATGGGATGATATTTATTAGTATGTCTGTTTTTTTTAATATGTTCGTTATACCTTCTATACTTGTTCTATGAGTACTTAAAGTGATGAGTAATTTTTTTTAAACGAGAGCGAGTGAGTTAGTCCAAAAAATGGTACTGTATGCGTTCTATATAAATGCACTTAGTATATACTAAGTTGAATTTGATTAATTATTATCTGAAATTACAATACAACACGTTTACGTATGTATCTGAAGTCCTCGCCCAAGCACCGTTTTTTCAATTTTCAAAATGGTGAAGTCATCCTTTTTTGTTTTATAAGATAGAAAATGTGATCCTTTTAAAAAATTAATTTGTTAATTTTTAAACGAATTACTATATAATAAGCCCTAATGCAATGTAAGATAGTACGATGCATATGAGGCCAAGGGTAAATAGAAATGACAAAGAAACAAATACACTTTATTTCCAGTATTATTCGTGTTTATATACACTATCACTTGCGTTATGAAAAATAAAAAAATATTAAAGAATAACGAGAGTATATAGCATACCAAATATATTGCAAATTCCATTGTTCGTGAACTATCCAGCAGATCAAGTAAAGTTTATGACTTCTACTTATACATAACGTAAACTATGTTTTAATGAATGTCAAGTATTTATCAGTGACTCTACAGTTTGTACTAGAACTATATAGTCGTCTGTCAAGCGTGGCTGACCCGATGCCAACGTCTTTATTTGCTGGTCATTCACGCATTTCTCGCTCCCCCTCTATAGAAATTTGTGGAGGTGTGGTCCCAGTGTTGCTCTTTTGATTCGTGTAAATTTTATTTTTACAAACTGTGGCAAATTTCAGAGAAACGACAAAAAATACAAAAACAGATGTTAACACAAAAAAAGATTTTTGAGCAAAAAATAATACCACCGTCATAAGGAGCAGGTCAAAATCTATCGATTTTCATTTTTCCATTTTTTGATAGGGTCAGCCTAGAAAAAAGCATAAGAAAAAGGAAATAAATTTACTTTTTGCACATAACAAAAATAAATAAGAGTAGATGCCTTATTTATGACTAATAGAAGAATTAACGGACTCAACCAATAAAAACAATACAAAATAGGCATAGAAGTGATAGTACATGAGAAAGTAGAGGATTGGACAACAATAGAATTTTTAAAAAGAGCTACAAAGGAAAATAAACTTGATAAAATCTAAGATAATTTTGAAAAGGACAGAAAGAGTTTTGTCAATCAGAAAACACAGATAAATTTTGTGGTAATTGACAACTCTATTATCCGTAAAATGTAAGAAAAAAAAGAAAAAAGCAGAAAGAGAAAAAATAACGCAAAAAGAAAAAGATATAAGTGAGTTTAGAAGTTTGTAAGTGATAGACTGTAGGATCTGCAATAAAAAAAAATAAAAAATATAAAGCACACATTGCTATGTAGAGAGGAAAAGTTGTATGGGAATTAAGCGACATTTACCTCTCCCTCCCTCCCCTTTCTACCCTCTCAGCTCCCCTCCCTGATTTAATGATAATGGAGCGATATGCAGGCGAGAGATGATTTATGTGAAAATATAAGATATTTATGTACGTAAATAACGCACAACAGTGAAGAATGAAAGTTTGAAAATGTTATGCGTTATAAATTATAATGATATGTCAATGTAAAAAGAAATTCTAACATGTTGTTGTATGTTTAATTAATTACATAAGTTACTCTATTAAAGACAAAATTAGTACTAATATGAAAGAATAAAAAAATTTTAATAGTTATGAAACAAAAAAAGGAAATGTAGAAGTATATAAGAATCTATACAACAAATGAAAAAATAATAAAATAAAAAATTCACATTTAAAAATGTTCAGAAAGAATTTCAAAATGATATCGTATTATAAACTAATATCCATAATTGATTCTATAATGATCAAAAATAAAAAAAAAGGCTCATAACTGTTTCTATATTAATAATGATTGTGTAGATATTGTATACATATCTATATGTATCAATATTAACCTTAAATACCGATTAGAGTAATTATTAGTATCTACTTATCAGAAATTATTTAATAAATCAGTAAACTCATTTCATATATTGACTATGTTTGTTGGAATTATTACCAAATTTTTATGAGATCGATTTGGTTATTTATGTTTGTTTGGATATATGTGTATTAAAAAATAAACTTTTATATTTATTATTCAGACATGAGAATAAAAATATTGAAATATGGGGATTGGCGCACAAAGCGCGCAGGGGGTGAAGCCCTACTAGTATATATATATATATATATATAAATATATATATATATATATATTAAAATATATACATAACATTGGTTGTACTTTCTTTTCAAGAATTGATAATAATGAGACGAACAACCAACTATAGTTTATACCGCTCAAAAAAGCAAATAAGAGAAATTTACATTGATCGAAAAAGCTCCAAAATGTTATTACAGAAAATTAGGGCAGCTAAAAAAACTTTCACATATGGCTGGTTAAGTTGAAGTTTTACACAATATATTAGATGATGTAAAAAATGAAAGGTATCTTTTAAAGCAGCTATTATATTAGCAAATAAAACGCCTATAATGTTTTCCAAAATATTAAATCAATTGTTATGTGTGGGGTGTTCAATATTTCACTTTGCAATGTTAATAAATGAGCTTAGCTAATTGGCTGTGTATTAAGAAGAATAAAAGCAGGGCAAGCTCGTGATTGGTTTTGTCCGTATATTAGCACACCATGTTATATATATATCATCGCATACAAGCCATGACAATGAGTATGAACAGCTGATTAGAAGAATACGAGTCGCCATGTACTTAGTCGTTTGAAGTTCTTAGTTATAATGAGGGATCAGACTCATCCCGTGTGGTCTCTGATTGGTCGATAATCAGTTTGTTCCAAAATTATCTGGACTATCTAAGATAGTCATCTTTACTGAAAGATTACCAATCTTGCGTAATCTTAGAGTAAGACAGTGTATACTATAAGTGTCGTCTGCACGGAAAGTAATAGTTACGTAAAAAAGTGTTTGTTTGAATTTTATAATGAAAAGGAATCAATTATAATCGGATGTTATGAAATGAGCTGCAAAATATATTCCTCCACAGGAAACATGGTATTTAAAGTCTTAATTCATTATGTGTATTTGTTTTTAGCATAGCAAAAACGCTGATAAAGTTCATTGGGCTACAAATAGTGGTTTTCGTCACAAATGTGCATCGCAAGCGCCCTCGGGCCAAGGGACAGCCATGGTCAGATGAACATGACTGGTGAGTCCTATTTTTCCTACTGAGGGTGTACTAGGGTTGCAAAAGGGCCTAAGGTAGAAAAAATGTATTAAATTTCAGAATAAAGACCAAAAAGGGCTTCTGATGCATTTTATTCATAATGTTCACAATAAGAATTTCAAACATAATTAATAAGACTTAGTTTTTGAGAGAATATTGATAAAACTATTTAAATTTTAACAATAATTCTTCAGTTAGTTTTAATAATTTGTTTTCTTGCTACTTGTAACTTTAAAAAAATAAGATTTGTCTTAAGTTTAATTATTTACTGCTTATATCTTTAATACGTTATTTTATACTGTAAAATTACATTAACTAATAGTATTTAAATAATTTTATAAGTTCACCTGTAAAAAAAAAATAAACAACTTTCATATTACCTGTCTCTTGTCTGTGATAGATTTTTGTGATTTCATTTAAAAAGTTTTTACCATTCATTTGTGTACAAGAATTTAGTTCAACATTTGAAAATTTTTGAATTTTAATGTCAAAATTTTTGAAACAGTACAGAGGCTCCGTGGCTTATTACCAATGATAATATTACTAGAAATTATAGAACCCTTTTTTAAAAAATGGGCGCAATTGTATAAAATGTGTCTATTGTGCACAAAAAATGTCATCAGCATAAATGCATTAAATAACTAGAATTAATTTATTCATCTAATTATCTACATAATTTTATATTAATGCAATATAGATGGGATGAAATTTATTCGGGACTCCGATTATTCTTAGTATGTACGCTATAGCTTCTATAGTTTTTCTATGAGTACTTAAAGGGATTGGTCATTTTTTTCAAATCAAGTGCGAGTGAGGTAATCCGAAAAAATGGTCAGTATGCGTTTTATATCAATGCAGTCGGTTATATATGCTAAGTCGTATTCGATTATTTTTCATCTGAAATCCGAATATGACACGTCTGTGTCTGAAGTCCTAGCCCGACCAATCGCTTTTTCACTGTTTTATTAATTTTCAAATCAACAGTTTTTTTAAAAATATTTTCATATACAAGTAGAATTAAAAAAAAAAGTATTTATAAACAGAAAAAATTTAAAATATCATTTAATTATTATTTTTAATTAAAATATAAATATATTCCAAGATCCTACAATAAATAAGCAAAAATAGCTCATCTAATAAGAAATTTTATGAATTTATATGATGATTATTAATACAATTTATTTTATAAATTTAAAAAAAAGGGATGCTGGCGTGCAGACTGCGCTGGGGGGCGAGGCCCGACTAGTATACATCTTCCCATATGATATAGTTGTCAGGGACAATAACGAAATAATTCTGATTTTTTGATTTTTTTTAATTTTCGGTCACAGAAACTAAAGTATTTGGTACAAAGTATATTGTAAAATTGTAATAAAATAGGCTAAATTTAAAAGCCAAGTTCATATTATTATTTATTTATTAATTTTAATGTTATTGCCAAAGAAACGAAATTATTAACGTTACTCTGAATAATGTTATTGATTTTGTTTTTTTTGCAATTACTTAAAAGTAAGTAAATGAATAGAAATATGAACTTGGTTTTTAAATTTAGCCTATTTTTTTACAATTTTACAATATAATTAGTACCGAATACTTTAGTTTCTGTGGCCAAAAATTGAGAAAAATCAAAAACGCAGAATAGTTTCGTTATTATCCCTGATAGTTGTATGGTTTCAGGGCGAGTACTAGCTCCCCCCCTCCCCACCTGCTCCCACCCAGTTCGTCCAAGCTTCCCCCTCAAGAAGGTACATTTAGTTTCTTTTCAGCGTGAAATTTGGTCCCAAAAAATTTGTGCTAACCCCCCCCCCCACTCTCCTCCTCGCCCCCCCAACAGACTCCCCCTTACCTTCCTCCCAGCTCCCCCTAAAAATGATTTATTGTTTCATTAATAAATTTGACTTCACCATTGGTTCCTTAGATATAAACTATTCAGTCACACTTTCTACAAATTTAAGGTATAAGAAATTTAATTAAAGTATAAAGTTTTAGTCCAATTTAAATAAGCTATCAAAAAAACCCACCTCAAAATATAAAACGTAATTCTGTATAAAATTTCTTATGTAAAACTGTATGCGATTACATACAGCAATACATGTGGTATTACATATGGCAATACAAGTGGTAAAAGATATGGAATAACAAATTTAAATTAAAAAAAGATGTTCGTCACACATGTAATTGCTGATTGGTAGATAATCAGTTTGTATCTACATAATCTGGTTTCACGAAGATAGTCAACTTTAATAAAATAATGACAAACATGCGTAATATTAGAGTAATACATAGTATACTATAAGGGTCTTATGCACTGTAAGCAATACTTATGTGAAAAAGTGTCAGTTTATATTTAATATTAAAAATATGTCAGTCATGATCGGAGGTTGTGAAATGAGCTGCAAACATAATCTCTTAAAAGGAAGCATGCTATATAAAGTCTTAACTCATTAGATGTATTTGTTTTTAGCACAGAAAAAGCACTACTATGATTCACCGGTAAATAAAGGTATTTACTTTTAGTAGAAATACCAAAAAGGGCTTCTAATGCGTTTTACTAATAATTTTCATTAGGATTCTTAATAACGATCAAAAAACTTCAATTTGTAACAAATACAAATCATGCTATTTTAATTTTTTTATAATTTGTTGGTTATTATAAATATTTGATTTCTTAATACTAATACCCTTTAAGAAAAATGAGTTTTGTCTAATGCTTAATGTTCTACTGTTTATATCTTTGTTAGATTATTTCATACATTAGAATTGCAATAACTGTAAGTATTAAAACAAATTAAAAGAATACCTGTATACAAATAATAAATTACATCGATATAACAAATTTTAAGTATGTAATAAACTTTTTAAATTTTATTTACAAATTTTAACATGACATCGAGTAGAAAAATTTTGTTCATAATGACAAAATATTAGAATTTACGCTTTAAAAATATTCTAAACAGTAAGGGGTCCCATCAGCTGAAAGGAAATCATAAGATCACTAGATCTTATAAAAGCTTTTCAAATAGAATGGTGACAATTGTATACAATGTGTATATAGTGTGCAAAAAATGCGATAAGCGTAAATGCGTTAAGTCGACGGTATAATTATACTGATATAAGTATATAGATAATCTTGTATTAATGCAATATGGATGTGATAATGTTCATTCAAAAGTCCGATTATTTTGATGTTTATTATAGGTTTTATAGTTGTTCTACGGGTACTTAAAACGTATGGTATTTTTTTTTTTTTTAAGCGCGAGTAAATTAACTAAAAAAACAAGTACTGTTTTTGTTCTATATAATTGTGGTCGGTAATATATGCTAAGTTGAATTTGATCTTTTGTTTTCTGAAATCACAATACATCACGTCTGTGTACGTTTCTTAAGTCCTAGCCCAAGAAACAGTTTTTTTCAATGTTCTATTATTTTTTGAATTAAAAGTTTTTTGAAAAGCAATATATTTAGAATATCATTATAAAACAAATGAAAAATTAAAATACTTACATATAAAAAAAATGGAAATATATTTTAATCATCATTTTTTGAATTAAATAATGAATTTATTTTATAAATATAAAAAATCGAGAGGTTGGCTAGCCGAGCGTGCAGGTCGGCGAATATACATATAGCATAAATATCCAAAAAAATAGGACAGGTTATCTAATGTTATTACACAGGTATCAGAAAATTAAAAAATGATAAGATCAATGAAGGTAAATCATTGCAAATTGATAAATAGGATTCCACAGTAATTGAGCAGAAAATATGGATTATAGGTAAAATTAAAGAATACTAAAAAAAGGGAGATTAAAAAAGAATTAAAGATTAACGTCAAAAGGATTGATAGAATAATAAGAGATGAAAAAATTATGCAAGCAAAGTAGCAGAAAGCAAAACTTAAATAAGAAACCAGTAAAATGAGATCAGCTGTTAGGTTTCTCAGATATGACTGATTACATACACAAACATACACACACACATACATAGAGAGAGAGAGAGAGAGAGAGAGAGAGAGAGAGAGAGAGAGAGAGAGAGCGAGACGGACTTTTTCTAAAATTTTTATTTTTTTTACTTTAGACACTATATAACTCATTTCTAACGTATTTCCACAAAAATTTTTTTATTACTGATGCAAAACTTCCTCTATGAAAAAGCAAAAATCTCTTATAAAAAATTTTTTTTTTAAAATATGTGAAAAATACTTGCTGGTTGTCAAGTTAAATGTAGTTTAGATTACGTAAAATTATTTAATTACTACTCGGCCCCTTACCCTTCGTAATCAATAATAAAAAAATAATATACCTTCTTCCCCTCTAAAGGTGTTTACGTAAATTATGGACGCTCTCTCAGAGGGTGTGAGCGACTTATGCGTACGTATACATGTGTAGCTATCCATCCGAAATCAGGTGGATGGCAGGCACGGTACACAAGATTCGCAGTATCATTAGTGTTGCTATACTAATACTTCCGAACTACCGAATGACGCGTACAAACGCGTGTTGTACTGTATTATCAGTAGCTAATTTCTCCAAAGTCGTCATAAACGTTTCATTAACGCTAGCGACTAGTAATGCTTATGAGTGAATTTCTGTACTTTGTCATTCAAGTTGTGTGATGGTTTAAGAGTAACCTTAAAAAGTGATTTTTGAGTGCATGCTCGTTTTATAGTCTCCCATTGAACAAGTTTTAGAAATTTAAACTTTTACAGTAATTTATATTGATTGTAAGATTATTTGACCATAGAACTGTTTTCAACTTATATATACATATATACGTATGTAAATATTGTATTTCATTAAAAAGTATTTTATAATTGGAGTATTTTTATTTATTAAGGGCATATTTCCTATGTATTTTATTTAATTTAATCACCTATTCTATGAAAAATTAAAAAAAACAATATACATAATTTATTTCACTTCTGTTTATAACATGCGAACTGATATAATTCTAGAAAAATTTGATAAAGTCAATCATCCACCATGTAAGAAAATGTTTAACAATATTGTCTACAAACCCAACTCAAAAACTATCTGTTGTTAAGTTCGTAGTTTTCACATCTACAGTTTTTGCTGTTTTTGGAGTGAAAAAATTTTAATTTAATTTTCTAAGTAGTAATATTCTATCGTTTTTTAAATAGCTGCATACAACTCAACAATATTTCAGCTACTATATTGTTGTATGAGGTATGTTGATTTCAGTAATAAGTTTAAATAATTTGTTATATTGTTTTGGATACAAAAAAATTTTGAACAATATCTTTTGTACTATTTGGGTAAAAATTATGTTACTTTTAAAATAATTTTACATCATAGATCATAAATTGTTTTATTCAACATTTTGAATCAATCTCATAATTGTTTCTTTTTTTTATTATTCAAATTGCAGAAAAATGTTGTTGAGGAAGCTCTGTGCTAATTATTCCTAGGGGTTTATAACATTTACCACGTACTATATTTACTGTAAAGGGTTGGGGGGACTTGCAAAATAATACTACTGTTTATGCAGGAGGATTAAGGAGTCAAAATAAAGATAAAAAGTATTTACGTAAATTATGCGTGGTCCCCTGTGTGCTATGTATACTTTCTCAGTCCCCCTTCTCCCTCTTGTCACTCAAGCGTCGTCGGCTTTGGTCATCATAGATGATACTGTCGATTGCTATACCTATATCTACAAAAGCGTGATGCGAAAAAGGAAAATTCTTTAAAATTTTTAATCTCTAAATGGATAATTCTAGCCTCTGCATAAGATGTTTTCACACTAAAAATTACTCTAGTTGGCTGACATCTTTTTTCTAGCCATTTTGACGAAAAAGCTTTTTTTTATATTTCTTAACTTTTTGCAGAAAGTTTTGGGCTGATCTTGTAAAAATTTAGTATACATGTGAGAGGCTACAAGATACATATTTCAATAAAGTTTAAAGTCTTAATATTGCAAAGAATGCCAGTTTCAAATTTTCGAAAAATAGGGCAAAAATGACGGTTTTTGGCAATTTACTAAGAAACTACTTATTAAGGGGGCCCAGTGGGTTCATGTAGCCTATGTCGTTTTAGTCCTCCACTTAGGTTTTTCCATCTATCTTGATCCCTTGATTACGAATTTCAAGGGTGGAAAGTCAAAATCGTCAAGGAAAAAAAGTTATCAACAATTTTTGTTAACAGATTAAAAAATTGTTTGAATGTGCCACCAAACAATTATATTATTTTTCTTGACCAAATTTAAACAAAATACATTGCAATAATTTTTCTTTTGCAATGCGTAGTTTTTGAGTGAACAATTTCCGAAGTTTGAAAAATCACGTTTTTCACAATTTTCGATTGCATGTTACGCATTGATTTGACAATTTTTTGTAACTCGCTATTTTTTGTAACTGGCAATTTTTTGTAACAAAGTTTAAACGTATACTTGAATCATATACTTCAAATACATCCAAAAGTTTTACCATTTTGAATGCTTAGATTTGATGTAGCCTGTTCCCAGTTGTGTATGTATTCAGTGTCTAAAATGCTTTAATTTGGTAGTCCAGGCGACGGAGACTGTTTTATAACTTTTCTCGTGTTTAAAGGCTTACATAGAGTAACTTTATGTATTATGATCTCCTGAACACGAACTTTTTGATTATACATCCGACAAGTGAGTAGATTAGTTGGTATGAACAATTTTTACAAGCAATCTTATAAGTAGGTGTGCTAAAATAATACCAGCTCATAAGAGTACCAGCTCAGAGAAATACTGGCTTATAACAGTACCAGCTAATTAAAGTACCAGCTTATAAGAGTACCAGCTCATAAGAGTACCAGCTGATAAGAGTACCGACTCATAAAAGTACCAGCTCACAAAAGTACCGGCTCATAAAAGTACTAGCTCATAAGAATACCCCCCCCCCCCTCCTTATTCCCTGGCGCATGCCCCCCCCCCTCCAGGACATGCTAATTTTTTATCCCCTTCAGGCCGCCGAGAGTGCGCACCCTGAAAAGAGGTCTGGAGAGTGCCTTCAAGAGCGCACTATTACTATGTGTTGACCATTTATCATTTTTTTAAATTTTTGATATCTATCTAGATATAAGAAAGTCCAAAATGAATTACGAAGTGGAAAAACAAATTTTCAGATGAATTTAAAGATGTTAACCTGCAAGGGAAGATTACATGGTGGGGGGCAATCTAACTTACTTTACATTTTGTTCATTACTTATATTGGTATGCACTATTAAATACTGCTATTAGTGTTGAGCTTTACCAAGTCCTCGGTGGTACAGTCGATACCGTACCTGACTGTCATGACGAGGGCCGGGGTTCGAATCACATGTTGGGTGGAACTTTTTAGTGTTCCAAAATATTTGTGTATGTTCTAATATGCGTGTGGAAGGGTCTTACGAATTTTAAAGTAAATTTTGAATCTTAAAATTCAAAACTGCTGCCAATAAATTAGCACAAAGCTTCCTCAACAACATTATTCTACTATTATTTACCTAAAAAAAAAATCAAACAAATAATAAAATGTTTTGAAATGTCAAAAGAAGCCATTTTTATGCTCTACATTGTGGAATAAAGTTACAAACGCGAGACTTCTCATAGTTTGTATAAATGTTAACTTTAAAAAATAAAAATTCATCAGCAACAGTTTCTACCTCACCAGGAACCTTATTTTGGTCTCGGACTCGACATGTAATAGTGTTACCTTAAATTTTGTGGCTTTGAAAAGAGCCAGTTGTAGACGATAGCGATAAGCAGTAACGCTGGTGGATGATGAACAGCAACGGTGGATAGCGACCACGAGGAGCAGCAGCATCTAGTGGACGATGAGCAGCAGTACTGGTGGACGATGGCGATAAGCAGCGGTTGATACTGACGACGACGAGCACCATCTCGTCAGCCTATGCGGCGCGGTGTCCGAGGGGTCCGGAAAAAATCTCGTCAGCCTATGGGATGTCCGAGTTACCAATGATGCACGAGTGCGGAATTGCACTCTTACATTAGCTTTTCTGTTGCTACACCAATCATTACCCCCACCGCACGCACATACCTACTCCGAACATTACCTTCATCGCGCGCACATACTTACTCCAAAGTTACCCCCATTAGCGCACGATTCGGAGTAGCTATTCCAAAATTAATAAAAAGGTGGCTCTTTGACACACTTGATTCCTGCAACATCGAGAAGCCGCTATGTCAGAACCGCAACAGCAGCAGCAGCAGCGGCGAGAATCCCCGAGTTCTCTCGAGGACTCTTTTATAGAGAGGTTAAGCAGGAACTCGAGAGGATAAGGAGGAATTCTCTACACCCCGTCCCGCCTATCGAGTTCCCGATGGCATTCAACATCTGGGCGCAGGCAAACAACCTGCTCCCACATGAAGTTTTTTTCTGGCAGGGATAGGACTGCCGCTGGAAGAAGCCAGCAGCAGCGTCGAGAGTTCGAGGAGGATTTGG